>JAVJIF010009071.1:0-120490 GCA_038442645.1 Agave tequilana | reverse complement strand
TTCATTTCCCTATGATAGAATGTGACTTTCTAAGATTGGTGATTCAGTTCAAGATGAAAGGTATGGGAATCAATACTGACTCTAAAATGTTGCTCAAATTGGGTAACAAAATAGGAATCAATATTGATTTAGAAATTTGAACTGATCACAAATTTGAGAATTGAAGTTACATTCCTCGTTGAGTTCAATTCCATAAAAATGAGAACTTGCAATTTATCAATGGGACTTTCAAAAGTATGAAATTGGTCAGTTCAATATGATGATCATAAAGATTGGTGATTCAATTTCAGAATGGACTGCACTGGATCCAATACTGACTCGGGAAAAGGCATGAGTGTAGGTAAAAATACCTCAGTCAATTTGAATCAGGAAGTGAATTGAATTACCAAGTAAAGTTCAGGATCATATTCATGCTCAAGTTCAATTTCAGAAAAGGATAACTTGCCCAAAAGTCAATGGGATTTTCAACATTTGGAGTGTGGTCAAGTTCAGATGGGTACTAAAATTGGGACTTGGTGTCCAAAATAACAGAGTCCTGTGTCAGATCAATAGAGTTAGGGATAACTAAATTGGTCACAGATTGATAATATAGAGTTTTCCTCATTCCTATAAATGCTAACCAATTGACTCAATTGTGTTTCTAACCTATTGATAGACTGGGGAGAAGATTTTTGAAATTGTAGTGCGGACTCTTGCAAGACTTCTATACTCTTTTCTTGATGTGATGTATCTTCAAGTGGTTGTTCTAGAAAAGGAGTGTAGGAATTTTGGTTTCCAAACACAAGAGTCATGGGTCAAATTGATAGAGTTAGAGATATTTAGATTGGTCCAAAGTGGAGACGAGAGTGTTTCTTCATTCTTATAAATTTTGACCAATTTACTTAATTGTGTTTTCCACCTATCAATAGACTGAGAAGAGATTTTTGAAATTGTAACACAGACTCCTGCAGATTTCTATACTCTTTTCTAGGCTTGATTTTTCTGTAAGTGGATGTTCCAGAAATGGAGTATAAGAATCTTGGTTTTGGAAGATAGTGAATTGTGAGTCCAACATGATTTGAGATTGAAGCTTGAACTCACACATAGTTCCTTACTTGATTCAGGGCAGATGGTTGTTCATTATGATGAGGTGAAACTGAGTAAGACTCTTGAAAATATTGTGAATTGGAGAGGCCATAATTTTCTAAAGTTGTTGCTTGGCCTCGTGCAAGTTGGCTTCTATACTCTTTTCCTAGCTTAGATTTTTCTTCAATGGTGGTTCTAGAAAAGGTATAAGAAGTGAAATTGGGAAATGAATATTGTGAGATTTGTGGACAAGGTGGATACGGTGGACAAGGAGGTTGAAAATTTACTCGGGGGAGTGAATCCCAATGACTCTGTAAAGATTTGAAATTATTTTTGAAAATTATAGTCATAAGATTGTGGGTATGGGTTGTATTGATTCGGATAAGTCCAACCCGATGTATATGGTTGGTTCATATTGTGAAAAAATCGGGTTAAATTATCCGAAACAAATGGGTCGTGTGAAATATGGATTCATATTCGGATTGAAAGAATTGTTATTTTTGAATTCCATTTCATAAACAATCACAAAAAAAGAAAAAGCAAACAACAAACAAAAGAAAAGAAAAAAATCAAAACAAGCCTATATTAAGGTTGACCTAGACTTAGACGGCTCCTAACTGGTCGATTACCCAGGGGAGGTTGTTGCTCGAATCCGCCACAAGCTAATCGGCCAGGTAGGGGCAAAATACGGTGGTAGGTATCCGTGCGTAAGCACGGGCCTTTAATTATGCTAAACCACGGTATTTTCGAGGCGTAACCTCTTAATCCCCAACCTTAGACACCGATTTCACAAGAGTAAGATTCAAAACAAGTTCCACCTCGGTTAATATCCTTAATGATCTGAGATGTCCCTAGGGCCAACATTATCAATTTTTATTAAGGCTTGGTCGTGTGAGTCGGGAGGTGATTTTTGGGCTAAGGAATGGTGATGAAATCCCACCTTATCTTGTATGGATTTTGCCCTTAATTTCAATTCGTGCAGTGTGCAATATAGACAAGAGTATAACACAAAATGTTAAATCACCCACGTGTTTGTCCTATGCTATATGCAATGCCATATGTACACCTCATTCAGATCATAACAAAAAATAAATACAGTATAATTGGAATTGAATTGACACGTGCCTAAATGCAAATGTCTAAACCGTTTTAAAAGCGTCTAAATACCGTATTTTAGTTCTTTAGTTTATTGGCAGTGTTTAGGCAATCAAAGCAGAAAGTAATAGTACAGATCCACTAGTTATTACAATAAAACCTCCCAGCACAACAAGTATACACAATGATCACAAATAGCCGCGTTGGTGCAGCCAATGTCGCGTTTGTGCGGCTTTTCTTTAGAAGCTGGGTCCCTGCTTCTGGAGCAGGAGATGTAAAGCTAGTTTTTATTCTGCAATGTTAAGATCCTGTAAGAATGTCTAGCACACCAAAAAGAGAAGAAAATGTTAATAAAAACGTGAAATCAAAATCATTCCCATCCCCGATAACGGCGCCAAAATTTAATCAGGGCGGAACAAGTACTTGAAAACGTGTGTGTTCTAAATCAATGAAAAGCTCCTATGTGCTAATGTTCCCTCGATACTTTCGTTATAGCATTGACTCAACGGTCAAATCCACCGGGACGGGAGGTGATAGAAGCATTGACAGTTCTTACTCACGTCGGTTGTTAACAGTTCTTCTTTGTTAAATAATTAGAAAAAGAAAAATAAAGAAAAGAAATCCAGAAGTGATAGGTGAAGAAGCGGATGAAATTAATGTGAAAATAAAGAGAAGTGGTTTGGAAACAAAAGAAAAGAAGATTAAATAAGGGTGACTAAGAAGTTGGTGAAAATATTGATAGAAAAATGATAAAAGGATTTTGGAAATAATTTTCAAAACAAAGTAAATAAAACTCATGGCTACTAACTACTATTGCTCCACAATCATGCTAACCTCTTAGTGATAGTTGCCTCACATGGATCCTCGATCATCACTAATCCTTGACTTCAAGAGACGATACAGAGCATGGCCCATAAGACTGTTTCTTCCACATTCATATATACATCAATACCACATAACTATTAGATCATCAAAACCGGTTGAGGTGAGCATGGAATAAAGTTAGCATTTGCAAGTTAGCAAGTTAGTGGGTTAGGTGTTAGAAATGTTAGAATGTTAGAATCCATCATCATGAGCCATCATGGCTCTTGCAAGAGCAAGGCCTTGTAGAGGCTACTAGATTCATGTGGATTATCAAGTAAGTGTTAGATGGTTAGTGATTAGTAGTTAGATTGTCATGAGAAGAAGAAATTAGTGAGGCATCATGTAGAAGATAGAGAAGATTTCAATGAAGAAGAAAAGAGACATCTTTACATAGATTGTCACCATCTATTATATAATCCCTCTCTATCTCTCTTTGAATCTTTCAGCCCTACTACAGATCTAAAAAGAAAGAAATATAAAAAAAAGAAGGAAGAACACTTACACTACACTACAATAAAGATAGAACCCTAGCCTAAAATCAAAACTACTTCGTTTTGGGTCTCTACAGAGGTTTTTATAGGCAACAGGGGTTCTAGAAGACGAGACGGGGCCACGGGTTGAAGATCGACGCGTGGCCTCACCAAATTTCCGCGGATCCGTGGCTATTGCCGTGGATCTACGGCAAAACCAGGGAATTATTTCCCTGGTTTTGGCGAGGAACTTCCCGTTGCTTCGAGGACCTTCCTGGTATGTCCCCAATTCTAGTATTTTCGCCCGAATATTCGTCTGACATGCGCGAAGGTCTAGATTCAATACATCTTCGAGAAGTTCCCTTACTTCACCTCCAGAATTGCGGATTTTATTACCCGAAAATAGGATTAAGTAAGCTCTTATTACTCCTTTGCCCTTAAACTCTTGATTTATCTGCAAGAGAGACCAAAACACGGTTTAGACCGACAATTTGTTCATAAATCAGTAGGAAAATGCGATATAATAATGAAGAATTGTAGACTAATTACAAACTTTTATTAGCAGATTTTATATTAACTAAATATGAGAATGTGATAAATTAGAGACTAATCAGTGAACGTGATACATGAAATACAATGTGTGCGATACATGAGATACGTGATAATGAATTTCTCGGTTAGATTTCTATTTGTTACCAACTATTATTTACTTGATATTGGTGTGTAAATAAACAATTTGTGTCGGTATTTTCCCATTTCAATCAGCTGAAACTGTATTCTGAAGTCCACTTTACCATACACGATAATACATTCAACATACCCATAGTATACATACACCCACACATCCATATCACATTTACATCGGTATCACACATGCATTTTTATTCATAATAATTTGCAGAGATACATTATACATATATCATAGCACCATCTTCGTACTCCGCCCATGCAATACGGGTCCCTTCCTCCAATAGTATATAGTGATAATAATATCATTTTCTCTCATCTCTCCGTGCAGTACGGTCCCTTCCTCCATAGTATATAGCGATAATAATATACCCCGTCTTCCCTCATCCTCCCGAGCAATAAGGGTCCCTTCCTCTATAGTACATAACACACACAAAGACATATATATAAATATTTTCCATCTTTCCTCCCTTCTTTGGTATCATACTAGTCCCACGGATATATGTGACAATATTGAACACGCATAGCATTAGTTCCATCAAGAACTTTTAGTCAAGCAACACATTCAACAGCCACACATACATGTCATATTCGCACCAAGTATTAATATAGTGAAACAAATATCCATATCACATTTATAACATCGATCATGCAATGTTTTCATAACAACAATTATAACAATCATATTCTTAATAATATAAGTATACTATTTAACTCATGTCAATGTCTTTGTATACCATATTCCCAATTTAATATTGGTTAAGCTTATTCTTCCAGCATAAAATCTTATTTGTAAAATATGTTTTAATCATTAGAAACCTTACTCATATCTGCCTGATTTTGTTTATCAAATACTGTGGATACGTAGTTCTCGTCTATACGACCACAACGGTTCAAAAATCATTCGAATCCGACTCCAGATGATCAAGTTATCACCAAAAACCAACCAATAATTTGTTGGCCCAAAGGCCCATTAGTTTTGATGATGATTAACTCATGTAATTATAGTACTAATGATCATGTGTTTAATTAATCGCAGATATTTGATCAAGATCATTGTAGGTGATTTGCTTCAATAAAGGAGTCTTGGGAGCTAATACTGTTGGCCCAAAGGTTACATTCTCCACTTGTTTAAGTTTTGATGATAACAAAACACATAGAAGCTATATGGTACTAATAAGTTGTTTAGAATGAGTTTCAGGTTAGTACTATTTTTTATGGTCCTTCTAAGCTATTGCAAGGAATTATGATGCTAAAAGACAATGGCAATAGAAGACGGTTTCATAGAAGACAACTAAAAGCAAATGGCAATAGAAGACGGTTTCATAGAAGAAAAGGCTCTAGCTTGGTGTAACGCAGCTCAGAGACTTCATTTCTCAGTTTTATATTTTTAGTTTGTTAAAGAATAGTGTGTAGTGTTGAAGCTCAATATTCCACACACACAAGTTTTTGCACATGATTTTTCTAAAAGTTGTTTTCTCCTATATACAAAATATTTTTAAACATATGATTATACCTACAAACTCTATTTTATATATTATATCAAGTCTTAATCAAAAACTACTTTGAAAATTATCAAGATCTTCAAATTATTTTCAAAAAGTCTGTTTTTGACCTGTTGCGGTCGACCGGGCGGTCGACCGGCTCTGTTTCAGGTCAGAACGGTCGACCGTGCGGTCGACCGCACATCTGACCGTTTGGGTCCGTGCATGTGTGCACGTTTCCCGGTCGACCGGGCGGTCGACCAGACCCCATATCGGTCGACCGACCTTCGGCCGACTGAAAGCACCCATGTTTCTGTTTGTTTCGGTCGACCGGGCGGTCGACCATGGGCTGGCAACGGCTAAAATTTTTGAAAACCCGGTCGACCGGCCGGTCGATCGTGTGCTTGATTTCAGCCCTAACGGCTACTTTATTAAACACATTTTTAAACGTGAGTTTTATCTCTAAACAAATTTGGGGCTGGTTTTGGGTCAAATATTTCCTAATTATTTATTATAATAGTTTACTCTTTAATCCCTACCTTTATCCTATAAATAGGGATGATTAGGGTTGAGTAAACACAACAATCTTTTGCAAAAAGTATTCAAGTTTAAGGCTTTCAAAAGAAGTTTTTGTTCTCTGTTTTTGTGCTCAAAATTCTCTCTCTTTACTGAAGTTTTTGTTTCAAAACTCTCTTCAATTTCATTTTCATTTTCCACTTACAAAACTTGAGCTTCAATCCTACACATTATTCTCTAGGGTTTTTGTAAGGGAAAGAGTTTTTCAAAAGAGGGTTTGTGGTCTTTTGATCACCAAGATATCTTGTACTTGTGGCTCCACTACCTCTGGACTAGAGGAGTGTGATTGAGGAGATGGGTACTCCGGTGTGATTATAATTCTTTGTGAAGTTATAGTGGTTGGAAAATCCTTCTGGGTGAAGGTAGAGACGTAGAGCTGGGTGCTCGAACCTCGAACAATCTCAGTGTTTGCGATTGGTTTACTTGCTTTATTTACTTGCTTTATATTCATTGCTATATTGTCGATCAATACTCATACAACAAGATTGCATTGCGCACCTCAAACTCTTATCTAGAGGAATCACGAGGAAGGAGTTCAGAGCCCTTCACAGGGTATTCGGCTTCTAGTCTTGTTTCGGGTGATCATTACATCATAACATTTTAATTTGTGCATTGATTAGCATTATTACCTATTCACCCCCCTCTAGGTGATTTCAATTGGTATCAGAGCTAGGACTCTAGTTTTTGGCTTCATATCCTTAGAGAGATCCTAAAATTTGCTAATCACTATTTGCATATTTTCATTCATACACTAGTAAAGATGGCAGGTAACATTAAGACCCCTTCCAAATTTGATGGACTCAACTTTCTCATATGGAAAGTTAGGATGACTATTTTTCTACAATCTCTAGGTAGTCTAGTTGCTAAGTCCTTGAGCAAGCTCTATAGTTGACCCGAAAGTGAGGAGGACACTTAGTCCGAACTCACCTTCAAGGAATTTGATGCTAACTCTAAGGCTCAAAATGCCCTACTTTTAGCTTTGAATGAGGATGATCTAACACGGGTTATCTATTGCAAATCCGCCTATGAGATTTGGCAACACTTATTGGTCACTCATGAGGGGACATCACAAGTCAAGAGAGCTAAGATAGATCTCTTGCGTTCCCAATATGAAAGTTTTAAAATGCTAGAAGAAGAATCTATTAATGATATGATTACCAAGTTTACTAAGATTACCATACTCTTTCTTCTCTAGGTGATGATATAAGCAACGACCAAAAGTGCGTAAAGTGATTCGTGCTCTTCCTTCGTCATGGAAATCAAAGCTACCACATTGAAGGAGTTGAATGACAAAGACGAGATAGAGCTCATAAGTCTTATCGGAAACCTAAAGACTCATGAGATGGAGAAGAAGGCAAGAGAAGAAGCGGTACCTGAAAAAAAAAGGTACATAGCTTTCAAGTCTTCCTCTACCAACTACGATGATAGAGAAGATGAAGAAGAGGATGAAGAGCTATCTCTCCTTATGAGAAATGTAAAGAGAATGTACCGCAAGAATAAACTCAACTATAGAAAGCAATGGGAAGGGAAGAAGGAGAAAAGGATCATATGCTACAACTATCGGAAACCCGGACACATCATGGCCGATTGTCCCCATTTCAAGAAAAAGATGACTTCCTCCTTGAAGTAAAGAGGCCGGTTGAAAAGAAGGTATACAAAGCCACTTGGGATTCGGAAAGTGAATCCGAAGATGAAGTCGACACAGCAAATATGTGTTTCATGACAAAACACACCCAAAGTAACTACTCAACCTCTTGATGTTGAAAATGAAATAAGTAGAAAATGTTAGAACATGCTTTTGTTGAACTCTCTGAAAGTGTTGATGATAAAAAGTAGAATGTTCAAAATTGAAAAAGGAAATTGAGATGCTTAAAAATCAACTTGCAATTTCTTCAAAAGCAAAAGATGAACTTTCTTCTAATCTTATTTCAACAAAAAAGAGTTTGATGCTTATAGAGTTACTTGTAAAGCTAAATTTTCAAAAATTGATGAAAATAAATTATCCTTGTTAAAAACTAAAATCAATGATTTTGGAGATGTTTTAAAAGAATCTTTTAACACTACTAAATTAGAAGAAATGTTTTCAAAGAAGCATATGCACACTCTACATGCTAAAAATGATAAAACAACGCATGCCAAAATTCTCATCATGCCAACACTTCACATGTCACTCATGACAAAACTACCCATGCTCACAATTCACATATTCGTAAGCCGCATGCTCATTATGCTTTTAAATATGGTAGAATTTATAAAAGTACTTATTGTGGCCGGAATGGCCATTTGGCTAAATTTTGCTATGATCATATAAATAGGACAAATAATCTTGTGTGGGTTCGAGACACTAACTCTTTAGGACCGAAGAAAATATGAGTACCAAAATCAAGTCTTAAATTATTCTATGTAGGTACACACCAAGGCTCCAAGACGTAAGGAGCGGTGGTACCTTGATAGTAGTTGTTCAAGGCATATGACATAGGACATCAATAATTTTACAACCCTATCAAGGTACATTGAAGGTGGCACCGTCACCTTCGGAGATGACTCCTGATTGGTCACTAATGTTGCATATTTAGTATCATATTTCCATACTTATTATAGAATAAAAGCCTGCATTGTCCTAATTAATTGCTTAATTTATTTGGAGGCCCAATCTTAAGGAGATGAAGAGAAATGAGCCCAAAGCCCACCAAAATTTTGAATTAAATCAGAATTAATTCACACTCATTGAATCAGGGCAAAATCAAGAGGTTGAAAACCAGTTGAGAAGAATCCTCTCAGAATCGATCGGTTAAAGCCAAGAACCCAAGGCCATTTCGTCAGAATCCTGGAATCAAACGAAGAAACAAACTGAAGATAAATGCAGAAGGATATCCCAGACTGACCCACCAACAGGGTGTGGCCATCTGGCCACACCCTAGCCGCAAAAACGCGGCAAAAGCCGCGTTTTCGCGGCATTGTTGGGGAGTTAGGGAGAGCGTTTGCCCCCCGACCTCCCCGGGATCCTGCTTACTGGGTTTTCTGCCTATAAAATGCCATTCTTTGTGCTGAAAATG
The DNA here is from genome assembly GCA_038442645.1 of Agave tequilana. Taxonomy (NCBI): domain Eukaryota; kingdom Viridiplantae; phylum Streptophyta; class Magnoliopsida; order Asparagales; family Asparagaceae; genus Agave; species Agave tequilana. Next base: position 111,193 of record JAVJIF010009071.1, on the reverse strand, counting down.
GACGACCATGCAGAGATAGGACTTAGCCAAGTTTTTCATTTCTTAGTTTAGGTTTTTATTTTCTTTTCATGTAAATTGTATGTAGGCTTAGGTTAGATGATGATTCATGTAAGTAAGAGAAAGAGGCTGATGTTGAGAGTGACACCGATGTACCCTCCTCCTTTCTTCCATTGTTTCAGTAAGTAATAAAGGTAAATGCTTTGTTTTTATGTTCTGCTTTACTTTACTTTTCTTTTGCTTTCTTCTTCCTCCTTCTACTTTACCTCGTTTGTTTTTGTTGAGCTTACAAGTGAATTCCAAAGCACAAGTACAACGATGTTATGTGAGTGCCAACGATAGTTCATGAAGACGTTCTCCTCCTCAAGACGTATCACTTCATGCTTGTGCTAGACTTGATGATATAATGCGAACAGGGACTGAGCTCGGGCTTATGATCTATGCTTGAACGCCTCCTAAACAAAGGTAGAACATGCAAAGGTTTTCAGGTAAGTCATCAATCAATCTAGGTAAGTATTTCTTCAACCTTCTTTCTTTTTCTTTTATTTCTTTAGCATAGATCGCAATCACGATTTCTTTCACCACATCTTCCAAATCGTTTTCACTCTTTTTTTCAATTCATTTGTATATAGTCATTCTCCGGTTTTCTCCACCTTCTTCATCTATCGCTTTCTTTTTAACTTTAACCTTTAACATAACTCTTTCATTTTTATTTCTTTAAAACAGAGAAGAACTTTCGCTTTTGTGTTCATAACGATTTCAATACAAGAACGTAAACGCTTCTATCGCAAAACCCTCCTGTGGATCACGACCCACATAGCCACTTGCTATCGCGGAAGAATTGAGCACTTGCACATCTTCATTCTAAATCTGAACTTCTTTATTTTTTGTGTGCAGGTTGTTTCTCAATCACTCCAAGGGCATCATCATCGGTATAGGTAACATTAAGATTGGTGCATCTCCTTTAATAGAAAATGTTGTTCTTGTTGATGGACTTAAACATAACTTGCTTAGCGTAAGTCAACTATGTGACCGTGGTCTCAAAGTTGTGTTTCATGAATCTTCTTGCAAAATTTTTAAATGTAAAACCAATGATTGTATTCTCACTGGATTTTGTAAAATATTGTCTATATTATTGACATGCTTAATTTGGATTGTTCTACTAAATGCTTGAATGCTTTTGATGAGATTTCATGACTTTGGCATAGAAGATTAGGACATGCATCTTTTGATCACCTTGCTAGAATTAATTTTAAAGAATTGGTGAAGGGTATTCCTTACTTGAAGTTTGAAAAAGACCGCATTTGTGGTGCGTGCCAACTTGGGAAACAAACCAAGTCTTCTTTCAAACCAATCAAGGATATCATGTCAACTAGGCCATTAGAATTGATTCACATGGATCTTTTTGGACCAACTAAAACTAAAATCTTAAATGGAAGTAGATATGTTTTTGTTTTAGTTGATGATTTTTCTCGTTTCACTTGGGTTTTCTTTTTTGAACACAAAGATCAAACTTTTTCACATTTTAAGATTTTTCGAAAAAGGGTTGAAAAAGAAAAGGATTTTCAATTTTAAAAATAAGAAGTGATAGAGGTGGTGAGTTTGTTAACCAACTCTTCATGACTTATTGTGATGAAAAGGAAATTAAGCATGAAATGTCATGTCCTAGAACTCCACAATAAATAGAGTAGTTGAAAGGAAGAATAGAACTCTTCAAGAAATGGCTAGGGCTATGATAAGTGAATATGGGGGCTCCCTCAATATTTATGGGCCGAGGTCGTAAACACTGCATGCTACATATCAAACCGTATTTGTTTGTGCAAAAATACTTTCAAAACCTCTTTTGAAATTTATCATTTAAGAAAAACAAAAGTTTCATACTTTAAAGTTTTTAGATGCAAGTGTTTTGTTTTGAATACTAAAGATAACTTGGGTAAATTTGATGCTAAGGCTTATGAAGCAATCTTTGTTGGATATTCTAGTACTAGCAAAGCTTATAGAGTATTCAATAAATCTTCTCATATTATTAAAGAATCTATGGATGTTAAATTTGAAGAATCTAATACTATTGTTGAGAATGTTATAGAGATTGACTCATTAGGTGAGGACATGGAGAAAATATCCTTGAAGGACTCACCCATTCAAGAAGAAAAGTAAGAACCCATTGGTGAAGTTCAAAAGGATGAAGTGGAAAACTCTAACCACTTCCTAAAGATGGAGATACGCTATAAATCATCCCAAGGATCTCATCATAGGTTATGTATCTAAAGGGGTAACTACTCGCTCCAAACTCCATGAATTGTGTGGTAATTTTGCATTCATATCTCATTTTAAAACCCAAAAATATCCTCGAAGCCGAGGTGACTCATATTGGTTGCTAGCTATGCAAGAAGAGCTTAATCAATTTGAGCGAAACCAAGTTTGGCACTTATTCCTAGACCCCACGATAGACCCAATAATTGGTACTAAGTGAATTTTTAGGAACAAGTTGGATGAGTCAGGAAATGTTATTAGGAATAAAGCTAGGTTAGTGGCCCAAGGTTACACTCAAGTTGAAGGAATCAACTTTGAGGAGACCTTTGCACCCGTAGCATGGCTTGAAGCCATACAGATCACACTAGCTTATGCATCTTTTAAAAATTTTAAACTTTTTAAATGGATTAAAAAGTTCATTTTTAAATGGTTTCATTGATGAGGAAGTGTATGTTGAACAACCTCCTGGTTTTGTGGATCATGAACATCCAAATTTTGTTTTCAAACTTGATAAAGCATTGTATGGTTTAAAACAAGCTCCAAGAGCTTGGTATGAAAGGCTTTCTAGTTTTCTTTTTTCAAATGATTTTGTTAAAGGCAAAGTAGACACCACATTATTTACTAAACATGTTGATAGTGACATTCTTATAGTTCAAATATATGTTGATGATATAATCTTTGGTTCTACTAATGAGTTACTTTGTAAGGAGTTTGAACAATGCATGCAACGTGAATTTGAGATGTCATTAATGGGTGAATTGAATTATTTTCTTGGACTCCAAATCAAGCAATGCGTGATGGGATATTCATATGTCAAGCCAAGTACTCCAAGGAACTCATCAAGAAATTTGGACTTGAAGACTTAAAAATTTGCAACACTCCCATGGCTACCACCACCAAGCTTGATAAGGATGACCAAGGTAAGTGTTTTAATATAAAATTATATAGAAGCATGATTGGTAGCTTGTTGTATTTAACGGCTAGTAGGCCGGATATCATGTCTAGTGTGTTTTTTGTGCTAGATTCCAATCGTGTCCCAAAGAATCTCATTTAATTACAGTAAAACGCATTATTCATTATATTAAGGGCACTATTGGAATGGGTCTTTGGTATCTGAAAATCAGAGATTTCTCAATGACGAGTTTTTCGAATGCCGACTATGCGGGTTGTAGAGTGGATAGGAAGAGTACTAGTGGAACATGTCAATTTCTTGGTAATTGTCTTGTTTCATGGTCTTCTAAGAAACAAAATTCAGTAGCCCTCTCAACCGCCGAGGCGAAGTATGTTGCGGCAGGGCTTGTTGTGCACAAGTCCTTTGGATGAAACATACTCTCTTTGATTATGATTTGCATTATGACCATATAAAAATATTTTGTGATAATACTAGTACTATACATATGACAAGAATGCAAATCAACACAGTAAAACCAAGCACATTGAGATTAGATATCACTTTCTTAGAGATCATTTTGAGAAAGGTGATATTGAGGTTGATTATGTTTCTTCCAATTTACAACTTGCCGATATTTTCACTAAACCACTTGATTATAATAGATTTTCTTTTATATGTGGTGAACTTAATGTTTGTGTTATTGAATAAGAAAGTTTTCTTGCTAATATATCCCTTTTTGATGTATGACAAAAAGGGGGAGAAATATGTGTTATTTGGTGTTTTATTGATAGTGTTTTATTGATGCTTTCGTTTTATTAATGGTGTTTTATTGTTATCTCATGAAAATTTGTTTTATACTTGTTTAATATAGCATCATTTGAAGGGGAGTTTTTACCTCCCATTTATATCTTGTGTTATAGCCTATATTGTTTTGTCATCATCAAAAAGGGGGAGATTGTTGGCCCAAAAGGTTACACTCTCCATTTATTTAAATTTTGATGATAACAAAACACATAGAAGCTATATGGTACTAATAAGTTGTTTAGAATGAGTTTCAGGTTAGTACTATTTTTTATGGTCCTTCTAAGCTATTGCAAGGAATTATGATGTTAAAAGGCAAATGGCAATAGAAGATGGTTTCATAGAAGAAACTAAAAGGCAAATGGCAATAGAAGACGGTTTCATAGAAGAAAGGCTCTAGCTTGGTGTAACGCAACTCAGAGACTTCATTTCTTATTTTTTATATTTTTAGTTTGTTAAAGGATAGTGTGTAGTGTTGAAGCTCAATATTCCACAGACACAAGTTTTTGCACATAATTTTTCTAAAAGTTGTTTTCTCCTATATACAAAATATTTTTAAACATATGATTATACCTAAAACTCTATTTTATATATTATACCAAGTCTTAATCAAAACTACTTTGAAAATTATCAAGATCTTCAAAATTATTTTCAAAAAGTCTGTTTTTGACCTGTTGCGGTCGACCGGCTCTGTTTCAGGTCAGAACGGTCGACCGGGCAGTCGACCGCACTTCTGACCATTTGGGTGCGTGCATGTGTCACGTTTCCCGGTCGACCGGGCAGTCGACCGGACCCCATATCGGTCGACCGACCTTCGGCCGACTGAAAGCACCCATGTTTCTGTTTGTTTCGGTCGACCGAGCGGTCGACCGTGGGCTGGCAACGGCTAAAATTTTTGAAAACCCGGTCGACCAGCCGGTTGACCGTGTGCTTGATTTCAGCCCTAACGGCTACTTTATTAAACACGTTTTTAAACGTGAGTTTTATCTCTAAATGAATTTGGGGCTGGTTTTGGGTCAAATATTTTCTAATTATTTATTATAATAGTTTTTACTTTTTAATCCCTACCTTTATCCTATAAATAGGGATGATTAGGGTTGAGGTAAACACAACAATCTTTTGCAAAAAGTATTCAAGTTTAAGGCTTTCAAAAGAAGTTTTTGTTCTCTTTTTTTGTGCTTAAAATTCTCTCTCTTTACTGAAGTTTTTAGTTCAAAACTCTCTTCAATTCATTTTCTTTTTCCACTTACAAAACTTGAGCTTCAATCCTACACATTATTCTCTAGGGTTTTTGTAAGGGAAAAAGTTATTCAAAAGAGGATTTGTAGTCTTTTGATCACCAAGATATCTTGCACTTGTGGCTCCACAACCTCTGTACTAGAGGAGTGTGATTGAGGAGTTGGGTACTCTGGTGTGATTGTAACTCTTTGTGAAAGTTAGAGTGGTTGGAAATCCTTCTGGGTGAAGGCAGGGACGTAGAGCTGGGTGCTCGAACCTTGAAACAAATCTCAGTGTTTGCAATTGGTTGACTTGCTTTATATTCATTGCTATATTGTCGATCAATACACATACATAAGATTGTATTGCGCACCTCAAACTATTATCTAGAGGAATCATGAGGAAGGAGTTCAGAGCCCTTCACAGGGTATTCGGCTTCTAGTCTTGTTTCGGATGATCGTTGCATCATAACATTTTAATTTGTACATTAATTAGCATTACCATTTATTCACCCCCTCCTCTAGGTGATTTCAAACACATGTAGATTCAAGAGCTAGCGCGTCAAGATCGCATCTAGTACTCAGTTGGAGTCAAGCTCTTTAGATCGTGCTTGGATCGAGTTGTCGTGAAGATGAGGATCGTCAAGAAGACCTCGGTTTGTTTAGTTTAGTATGTTTAGATCTTGTGTAAAGATAGATAGTATTGATATGCTCAAGTTCACACACACACTAGTTTCAATTGTTTAGTTTTCAGTTTTAACCGGTTTTGGATTTCATATCAAAAACATAGATATATATTTCTTATATGTATATTGGATTCTATCCATATACAATATGCTTCAAATTTGTTTCAGTATCATGTTTTTGTATTTATACAAGTTTTGGAGAAAACGGTTTGTCATTTCAAAAATTCAAGTTTTCAAAAATACGGATTTTATGTTTAAGCCTAATTTCAATATCACAAAAATGGTTCAAATAGCTTGTAATATGTGTTGAATTTTGGTCACACATATTTGTTATTCAAAGATCTTATAAGAACTTATTTTTCTGAAATTTATGTGATTTTATGAGATTTAATTGGTATTAAATTAACTATGTTTTAAGTCCTAAAAACTCCCAGCCAGATCAGCTGGCAGTCGATTGGATGGTCGACCAGACCAGGGGTCGGTCGACCGTATCATTCGACCGATGTGCACAAGACGTGCTCAAAGGCCAGCCACACTCGGCCGGTCGACCACGCGGTCGACCAACTGAAAGCACCCCACTTTCGGGTGCTGGCCGATCGACCGGACGGTCGACCGATGGCTTGACCTGGTCGACTGTGCGGTCGACCGCAGGCTCAACGGTCAGAAAAATGACCGTTGGCCGGTTGACCGGGCGGTCGACCGGAAGTTCATTTTTGACCTTTCCTGCTGCCAACGGGCAGATTCTTGAGAGGGTTATAAATACCCATCTCTTAGGTTGTATATAAAAAGTTTTTAGAGAGCATTTTTTCCATCTTTACAAGTGTTTTAGCAGCAAGATTTCAAAGAGTTTTTGGGTTAAAAAGATTTATCTTTATTTGTATTTAAGTGTTGGAAAAATCAAAGAAAACGAGAGCCTTTGGGAATTAGTTTTGATCTTGTTTTCAATATCTATTTGGAGATTTTTTTCAAGTGTTTTTCTTTGTTATTTTCATTTCAAACACTTTATTTTCTCACACTTGAGCTATCACTTCTATCCTATCTATAGGATCTTATTTTTGGTGAGAAAATTAGTTTGTGATTTATTGAGACCACCAAGTGTTGTAATCTCTTTGCTTTCGGTTTGTGGTTGTCCCTCTAAGTGTAGAGGTGGTTGTGTCTTTGGGTTTGTTGGTATCCCTCTAAGTGTAGAGATTATTGTGGTGAAGTTTTGGCTTAGTGCCTTATCCCTCTAGTGTGAGGTGATTGTTGTTGTGTCTTATCCCTCTTGTGTGAGGTGATAGTTGTTGTGCCTTACCTCTTGTGCAGAGGTTGTGTTTGTTAGAGAAAGGAGTTGTGTACTCCTAGTTTGTATTTGTCAAATTCTCAGTGGAGGTTCCCTGTGTGGGAAGTCTTGTGTGGACGTATAATGAAAATCCTTCTGTGTGAAGGCGGGGACGTAGAGCAGTGGCTCGAACCTCGAAACATATCTCGTGTTTGCGATTGATCTACTATCTCTAAACTCTCTCTTTTAACCTTGCATTGTTTCATATTGTTCATATCATACATATATGCTTGGTATTGTTTGTCTGTGCCCATACTTGTGTTGAACCAAGAGAGCTTCAAATAGCACCTCAACTCTTATTTAGAGGAATCTTGAGGAGTTAGTCCAGAGCCCTTCACCGGAAATTCGGCTACACTCTTTGGTTATACATAGTGTGTTGCAATTAGTTTTTAATTCCGCATCATTTATCATTAGATTAGCCATATACCTATTCACCCCCCCTCTAGGTGTATTTTCAATTGGTATCAGAGCCTACGCTCCTTATATTAGGTTTAACCACCAAGGAGTGAGATCTTGGCTTGCTAATCTAGTATTGCATTTGCACACGTATTATTTGTACACTTATGGATCACCTTGCCCCTCCTATGTTTGATGTTTCTAACATTGATATGTGTAGCTTAGAATGGATGCTTACTTAAAAACCCTAGGCTTGCATGTTTACCTTGCCGCTACCAAGAAATCTTATCTTGGTAATAGCAAGCATATAGAGGCCAATGTGAAAAACACCTAAAGAGGGTGAATAGGTGTTAATGCTAATCTAATGATCTTTTTAAAACAAGTATGTATGTATGATGCAACCGGTCACTCAAATAAGAAATTGAAGCTGAATTCCCCGTGAAGGGCTCTAGAACTTTTCCTCTTTGATTCCTCTAGATTATGAGTTGAGGCGCGTAATTGCTTTCTTATTGAGATGAGTAAAGACCCTAAAAAGCAAATGAATGAAATGGAAGCTATGAATTGCAAGCAAGAGGTATCACAAGATAAAAATGTAAAGCAATGCAGAACAATAAGGAAACCAATCACAAACACAAGTAATTTGTTTCGAGGTTCGAGCCACCACTCTACGTCCCCGCCTCCACCACCGTGAAGGATTTCCACTAAATCGACAAAGGGAATTACAAAAGGTCTATACAAGACCGGAGTACCGAACTCCCACCAGTCCAACCTCTACACAAGAGGGATCTCAACACAAAGAAAAATACAAGTAACAAGGTGATCAAAAGACCACAAACTTCTCTCTTACAACTCCTTATAGAATGGGAAGACCTTTGGCTCAAGAAGTGAAGTGAGAAAATTCAGTTGTAAAGAAGTAAGAAAGAGCTTGAAACACTGAAAAAAACTTCAATCAAGAATGCACTTTAGAAAGTGAGAGCTTTGAAAACTTTTCTTTCTTTTTTTTGGAAACTAAAACAATGAGAATATTTCTTAATTTTAACAAGGGACCATTCCATCTATTTATAGGGATTTATCATGAGGAAATCATCATTTAAGCTAGGTTAATAGGTCAGGAATTAGCCTCTAAAATTCAAAGATAACTGACACAAACATCACAATCAAATCCTGAAAACAAATCTCAAGAAACTAGCCGTTGGGGCTGCTGGCGGCTGTCGTCGACCGGCAGTCTAACTGGCAAACTAGCCGTTGACTCGGTCGACCGGTCGGTCGACTGGAGGTTAAAAAACAACAAGTTTGTTCTGTCGGTCGACTGGCCCGGTCGACCGACAAAACCCAGAGCAAGGGTCAGTCAGTCGGTCGACCGGTCCGGTCGACCGACAAAACCCGAGAGTAAGGGTCAGTCAGTCGGTAGACCAGTCCGGTCGACCGGCAGATGTGAACAAACATGCACGCCAAAACCACAAGGCCCGGTAGACCGGGCGGTCGACTAATCAGGCCTGAAATAGATGTGGTCGACCGCCGGTCGACCGTTGGGCCTGAAACAGTATTTTTATAGGGAAAATTTTGAACTTAGAAGAATTTTTAAATATTTTTAAATGGCTAGATGATTAAGTAGCATGCTATAAGGGTTAGTATACATGATATAAACAAGATGTAAAAATATAAAATATTTAGAGACATGTATATCAACCAAGACATGAACCTAATTCAATTATACAAACAAAAATCGTATTTTAAAAGAAAAAAAATGGAAGTGTGTGTGTGTGTTTTCTTGAGCCAAGTTATCATAACCTCATTCTTTAACAAACTAATTCTTATAACGGTTCTAGGTGACTACAAGATCTTCAAATTAGGGCTTCTCCATATGCAAGCTTGAATCCTTGAACCCGAAATGAATCAACTTGAGTCAAAAATACCTTCCTTTAGGGAAGAAGAAATCTTGAATCCTTAGAATCCTGAAACACACTTAAACACTAAAATATGATTAGTACAAATAACTATATATGTTTTGTAATCATTAAAATTCAACAATCGGTGATTGTAACCTTGGGCCAACAATCTCCCCCTTTTTTTATGATGACAAAAATATGAGTTATTTAAAAAAATGGGAAAAAAATAGGAAAGGAGCTTGGAAGCTCCCCTCAAAACATGCTATATATATGAATGACTATCTACATGAATGAATAGTAAAAAATAAGAACTTGGCATAAATAAAAGACATAAGAATTTAAAACATATAGTTCGACATAAGAATTCAAACATATAGTTTCAACAAATAATAACTCAAACAAAACCTCAAAACTCATAACTCATAACTCAAAACTCAAAACTCAAACCAATAAACTAACTTTTTCTCCCCCTTTTTGTCATACATCAAAAGGGTAAAAATTTTCATGATTCCATAACACAAACATTTAATTCACCACAAATAAAAGAAAATCTAGTATAGTCTAGTGGTTTTGTAAATATATCGGCAAGTTGAAAATCGGTAGAAATATAATCAATGTCAATATCACCTTTCTCATAATAATCTCGAAGAAAGTGATACCGAATGTCAATGTGCTTAGTCTTACAATGTTGATTTGCATTTTTAGTCATATGAATAGTACTAGTATTATCACAAAATATTTTAATATGGTCAAAATGCAAATCATAGTCAAGGATGTTGGCCCAATGGCCTTCCACTCTAGTTTTGATGATGATCAACACTCATGTAGTTATGTTTACTAATATTCTTGTGTTTCTAAGTTTCAGATCATTAACAGGATATTAGTTGGTGATTAGCTTCAACAAGATAATTAGAAGCTTATCATGGTGATTCCGGTGCCAAAGCTTAAAGATCATACCTTTGCACTTGGAGAATCACGGAGTTTTGGAGCAAGTCTACTTGAAGATGAAGATCATCAAGAAGACTTAGGTATCTAGTTTAGATTATGAGTTTTAGATCCATGTGTAAAGCTTAGTTTAGTTGATATGCTCAAGTGCACAAAACACACGTTTTATGATTTGGTATTTGGTTTTCATGAATAATAGATCAAACAAGTTTACATATGTTATTTGGTTTTCATGAATAATAGATCAAAACAAGTTTACATATGTTATATGTATAGTAGATGTTTTCTATTTATACATACATGCTTTAACTTGGTAAACAAACTTATTTTGACTATCCTATTCATGTTTTGGAAAATCAAGTTTGACAAAAATACAGGATTTGTTTTTGATAAAATTTGCAAGACACAAAAATGAATTGATATGTTGATATATTGTCTTGAAATTTTTATCACAGGTTTATGTTTCAATATAAAATGACAAAACAATTTTTATGGAATTTTCAGAAAAGATAAAAGATTTTTATAAAATATTTTTTTCAAAAATTCTGACCTTGATTTGTGCTGACAGGCTGGTCGGTCGACCGTGTCGGTCGACCGCACCAAGGGGCCGGTCGACCGACCCGGTCGACCGACGTGCACAGACGTGCACGTCTGTTAGGCACAGATCCGGTCGACCGGGTCGGTCGACCGATGTGAGAGTTCTGCTCTCTGGAAGTTTTCGGTCGACCGGGCCGGTCGACCGGTAGTGCCCAACGGTCATATTTCTGACCGTTGGCGGTCGACCGGGCCGGTCGACCGGTGGCTGTCAGAATTGCCACATCAGCCTAACGGCTAGTTTTCTTTTTTGGCCTATATAAACCCCATTCCTTTGGGATTTTGGCTAGGTTTTTAAGAGGAAAAATTCTGGTTTTCAGTAGAGTTTAAAAGAGTTTTAAAAAGAGTTTTTGTGCTTTAAACTTCTAATCTTTATTGTTTTGGGTTTTTGGAAAATCAAAGAAATAGGAATTTGGGATATTTGTATTGGTTTTCATTCTCCATCTTTTACAAGAATTTCCCAAGTTTTTCTTTGTTGCTTGTTTTCCAAAAACACCTAGTTTCCACACTTGAGCTATCTTCTATCCTAAACTATTAGGATCTTTGTTTTGTGGAAAAGTAAAAGAGAAAAGAAAAGAGAAAGAAAAGAGAAGTTTGTGGTTGTGGAACCACTTGTTGTAAACCCTCCTTGCTTTTGTGAATCCCTCTTCGGTAGAGGTGATCGGAGTGGTATTGTGATTGGTTTGTGAGCCTCTTAGGTAGAGGTGGTTGTTGTATTTGGCTACGGGCCGTATCCCTCTTCGGTAGAGGTGGATTGTGGTTGTATAGCCTCGGTGGCTTTGTAAGGTTGAGAGAGGAGTTTGGTACTCCTATAGTGGATTGGGAAATCCTACACGGTGGTGTAGGCGGGGATGTAGAGCTAGGGGCTCGAACCTCGAACACATCTTGGTCTTTGCGTTTGATCCAATTTCTCTCAACTCTACTCTTTTTACATTTGTGCAAGCATCATCCATTCATATCATCATATATACTTGCTTGTGTTTTGAGCATTGTTTCATTTTGCCTTGCATATATTTCTATTGCAATTCATTTATACTTGCTTGGCTTAATTGTGTGCATTGTATTGCTATATCCTTGATTGCTTGGATTGCTTGTGTGTGTGTTTCATCATAGCATTTCATTCTTTTACTTGTTCGATCATATCTCATACAACACGTTGCATTGCGCACCTCTAACCCATTTAAGGGGAATTGGGAGGAAGGAGTTCAGAACCTCGCAAGGGGTATTCGGCTCTTAGTCGTGTTTTTGAGAGATTGTTGCATCACTCATTTCATAAGTTTAAAAAGATCATTAGATTAGCAATTACACCTATTCACCCCCCCTCTAGGTGTATTTCAAGGAGAGTATGTTTCATCCAAAGGAATTGTGCACAATAAGCCCCCGCCGCAATATACTCCGCCTCGGCGATTGAGAGGGCTACCGAATTTTGTTTCTTGGAAGACCATGGAAGACCATGAAACAAGACAATTACCGAGAATTGACATGTTCCACTTATATTCTTCCTTTCCACTCTACAACCCGCATAGTCGGCATCCGAAAAGCTCGTCATTGAAAATTGTCCGGTCTTCGGATACCACAAACCCATTTCAATTGTGCCCTTAAGGTATCTAATAATGCGTTTTAACCGCAATCAAATGGGACTCTTTAGGACACGATTGAAATCGAGTACAAAGACATACACAAAACATAATGTCCGGCCTACTAGCCGTTAAATACAACAAGCTACCAATCATGCTACGATAAAGTTTAATGTTTACATTTGTACCTTATTCATCCTTGTCAAGCTTAGTGGTGATAGCCATGGGAGTTTTGCTTATCTTAGCCCCTTCAAGCCCAAATCTCTTGATAAGTTCCTTCATGTACCTGGCTTGATTGATGAAAATCCCATCCTTCCTTTGCTTGATTTGGAGACCAAGGAAGTAGTTAAGGTCGCCGATCATAGACATCTCAAATTCCTCCTTCATGCATGATTCAAAAGCTTTGCAAAGATTTTCATTAGTAGAACCAAATATGATATCATCAACATATATTTGAACTATAAGTATATCATTATCAACATGTTTGGTAAACAAGGTAGTATCTATTTTTCCTTTATTAAAACCATTAGAAATAAGAAATGAAGAAAGTCTTTCATATCAAGCCCTAGGGGCTTGTTTTAAAACCATAAAGAGCTTTGTCTAGTTTGAAAACAATTCCGGATGTGTAGGATCAACAAACCCGGGGGTTGTTCAAATACACCTCCTCTTCAATAAATCCATTTAAGAAAGCACTTTTTACATCCATTTGAAAAAGTTTAAAATCTTTATATGAAGCAAATGCAAGTGTCATCCGTATGGTTTCAAGCCGTGCTACGGGTGCAAAGGTTTCCTCAAAATTGATACCTTCGACTTGAGTGTAACTTTGGGCCACTAACCTAACTTTATTCCTAACAACATTTTCCGACTCATCTAACTTGTTCTTAAAGATCCACTTAGTACCAATTGTTGGTCTATCGTGGGCCTAGGAACAAGGTGTCAAACTTAGTTGCGCTCGAATTGATTGAGCTCCTCTTGCATGGCAAGCAACCAATATGAGTCGCCCTAGGCTTCGAGGATGTTCTTTGGTTCAAAATGAGAAATAAATGCATAGTGCCCACAAAGATCATGAAGTTTAGAGCGAGTAGTTACCCCTTTTGATACTTCACCTATAATAAGATCTTTGGGATGATGTGGATTGAATCTCCAATCTTTTGGAAGTGGTTGAGTAGTCTCCACTTCAACTTCTTGAACTTCATTTTCTTCATCACCCTTTGGTATGTCTTCAAGAGTAGGTGAGTCCTTCAAAGAAATTTTCTCCATGTCTTCATTTAGGGAATCTATTTCTACAACATTCTCAACAAACACATTAGATTCCTCAAACTTTACATGTATAGATTCTTTAATAGTCAAGGATGACTTATTGAAAACTCTATAAGCTTTACTAGTGTTAGAGTAACCAACAAAAATTACTTCAATGATTTTGTATCAAATTTACCTAAATTATCTTTAGTATTCAAAACAAAACATTTACAACTAAAACTTTAAAGTATGAACATTTGGCTTTTTAGAATAATAAATCTCAAAGATGTTTTAGAAGTATTTTTGCATAAGAAAATCCTATTTGATATGTAGCAAGATGTGTTAACAGTCTCGGCCCATAGATAATGAGGGAGACCATACTCATTTATCATTGTCCTAGCCATCTCTTGTAATGTACAATTTTTCCTCTCAACGACTCCATTTTGTTGTGGAGTTCTAGGACAAGATAGTTCATGCTTAATTCCATGTTCTTCACAAAAAGTGGTAAAGGGTTGGTTATTGAATTCACCACCTCTATCACTTCTTATTCTTAAAATAGAAGAATTTTTTTCCTTTTCAACTCTTTTCTTAAAGGCTTGAAAATATGAAAAGACTTGATTTTTGTGTTCTAAAAAGAAAATCAAGTAAAACGAGAGAAATCATCAATTAAAACGAAGCAAAACGATTCCCACTTAGACTTTTGGTTTGTGTAGGACCAATAAATCCATATGGATCAACTCCAAAGGTTGTGATGTCATGATATCCTTAATTGACTTAAAAGAGGATTTGGTTTGTTTCCCAAGTTAGCACGCATCGCAAATGCGGTCCTTTTCAAATTTCAAGTAAGGAATACCTTTCACCATTCCTTGTTGTTTAATTTAGATAGATGGTCAAAAGAAATGTGGCCTAATCTCCTATGCCACAACCAAGAGTCATCATCGAGAGCTTTCAAACAAGTGGCATTGCATAGCATATTGGACATGTCAATCATGTATACATTGTTTTCACGAAATCCGAAAAATAAACATGTATTGGATTGTATATCAATAACTCTACATGCTAGGTCATCAAAACAACATCAAAACCTTTGTCACAAAGTTGACTTACACTCAAGAGATTATGCTTGAAGCCATCAACTAAAACAACATTTTCTTTTAAAGGAGATGTACCAAGTTTAACATTACCAATACCAATGATTTTTCCTTTGGTGTCATCTTATAAGGTGACGGTGCCACCTTCATGGTATCTTGATAGGGTTGCGAAGTTATTGATATCCCAAGTCATGTGCCTTGAGCAACCACTATCAAGATACCACAACTCCTTACGTCGTTGGGCTTTAGAATGTACCTACATCATTTAACAAATTTGTTGACTTTGGTACCCAAACTTTCTTGGGTCCTTGAATGTTAGTATTCCGAACCCAAACATGATTATGCGATGCATTAATCCTATCATAACAAAATTTAACCAAATGACCTTTACGGCTACAATATGTGCATGCATACACTTTACCATATAAGAATGCATGATGAGCGTGTGGAGTGTGGGCATGTTTATGGTGCTTAACATGATGTAAAGGTTGTGATTTATGAACATGAGCATGAATAGCATGTGAATGTTTCTTTGGGACATGTTCCTTAGGAAACATAGCCTCTAGTCTAGTTTTATTAAATTCACATTTCTTCAAAACTACTCCGAATGAATCAATTTTCTTCTTTAGCAAAGAAATCTCATTTTCATCAATTTGTGAAAATTTACCTTTGCAAGAAATCTTATAGTCATCAAAATCCTTTTGAGTAGAAGAGAGAGTTGAAAACAATTCATCTTTTCTTTTGTGAGAATAAAAACTTTATGTTTGAGTGATTCATTTTCCTTTTTCATTTTCAAGTATTTCTTTTTAAGAAAATCATAGTTATGAGATAGTTCTTCAAAAGTTTCTCTTAGTTCATCTATAGATAGTTCATAATCAATGGAAGTATCGGGAGTTACCTTGCTTGTACTTTCATTTGCCATGAAGCACATGTTGGCGGTATCGACTTCCTCATCGGATTCACTCTCCAAATCCCAAGTAGCCTTTAAAGCTTTCGTTTTGTAAGGCTTCTCGGACGTGGAGGGTTTGCCTTTGTTTTCCGGACATTCCGCAACAATGTGACCTAGCTTCCGGCAATTAAAACAAATAATTTTCTTCTCTTCTTTACCTTGCCATCTCCTTCTATTTTGAAACTTTATCTTGTTGTACATTCTTCGAACGTTCTTTACAAGAAGAGAAAGATCTTCATCATCCTCTTATACATCATCCTTGTCAGAGTAGGTGGAAGAACTCTTGAAGGCAATAGCTTTCTTCTTGGGAGGAGCCATCTCTTCTCTTGCTTTTCTTTCCATCTCATAGGTCTTGAGATTCCCAATGAGACCAATAAGCTCCATTTCTTCCTTGTCATTGAGCTCCTTCAAAGTTGTGGCTTTAACTTCCAAGATGGAGGGAATGCACGGATAATCTTCCTCACTTTTTGGTCGTTGTCAATAGCATCGCCTAAAGAAGAAAGTTCATTAGTAATCTTTGTAAACTTAGTAACCATATCATTTATGGTTTCATTCTCTTGCATAGAAAAATTTTCATATTGGGAATGAAGAAGGTCGATTTTTGCCCTCTTTACTTGTGAAGTTCCCTCATGAGTGACAAGTAAGTGGGCCCAAATCTCATGTGCGAATTTGTAATGAATGACTCTAGAAATATCATTGTCACTAAGAGCTTGAAGCAAGGCATAGTGTGCCCTAGCATTAGCATCAAACTCTTTCGTGGCAATATCAGACCAAGTGTCCTCATCACCAGGGTGCACTAAAAGGTTTGGTCACCGCCTTTGCAACCCTGCTCCCTAAGGATTACAAAAACACGGTCATCTTAACCTTCCATATGGGAAAGTTAAGGCCATCAAACTTAGGTGGGATCTTAATTTCTTCGGCCATTTTAACTAAGTGTATGCGGATGAAAAATGAATATAGTGATTAGCAATAGGATCTCTCTAAGGTTGTTAAGCCAAGAGCCTAGAGACCAAAGCTCTGATCCAATTGAAAAACACCTAGAGGGGGGTTAATAGGTGTTAATGCTAATCTAATGATCTTTTTAAAACAAGTATGTATGTATAATGCAACCGGACACTCAAAACAAGAAATTGAAGTCGAATTCCCCGTGAAGGGCTCTAAAACTTTTCCTCTTTGATTCCTCTAGATTATGAGTTGAGGCGCATAATTGCTTTCTTGTTGAGATGAGTAAAGACTCTAAAAAGCAACTGAATGAAATGGAAGCTATGAAGTGCAAGCTAGAGGTATCACAAGATAAAAATGTAAAGCAATGCAGAACAATAAGGAAACCAATCACAAACACAAGTAATTGTTTCAAGGTTCGAGCCACCACTCTACGTCCCCGCCTCCACCACCGTGAAGGATTCTACTAAATCGGCAAAGGGAATTACAAGAGGTCTATACAAGACCGGAGTACCGAACTCCCACTAATCCAACCTCTACACAAGAGGGATCTCAACACAAAGAAAAAAACAAGTAACAAGGTGATCAAAAAGACCACAAACTTCTCTCTTACAACTCCTTATAGAATGGGAAAGACTTTTGGCTCAAGAAGTGAAATGAGAAAATTCAATTGTAAAGAAGTAAGAAAGAGCTTGAAAACACTGAAAAAATTTCAATCAAGAATGCACTTTAGAAAGTGAGAGCTTTGAAAACTTTTCTTTCTTTTTTGGAAACTAAAACAATAGGAATTTTTCTTGATTTTAACAAGGGACCAATGCCATCTATTTATAGGGATTTACCATTAGCAAATCATCATTTAAACTAGGTTAATAGGTCAGGAATTAGCCTCCAAAAATTTAGAGATAGCTGACACAAACATCACAATCAAATCCTGAAAACAAATCTCAAGAAACTAGCCGTTGGGGCTTCTGGAGGCTGCCGGTCGACCGGCCTGGTCGATCGGCAGTCTAACTGGCAAACTAGCCGTTGGACTCGGTCGACAGGTCGGTTGGTCGACCGGAGGTTAAAAGAAACAACAAGTTTGTTCTGCCGGTCGACCGGACGGTCGACCGACTGACTGACCCTTGCTCTCGGGTTTTGTCGGTCGACCGTCCGGTCGACCGGCAGACGTGCACAAACGTGCACGCCAAAATCATAAGGCCCGATCGACCGGTACGATCGACCGATCAGACCTAAAATAGATGCGGTCGACCGCCCGGTCGACCGTTGGGCCTGAAACAGTATTTTTATATGAAAAATTTTAAACTTAGAAGAATTTTTAAATATTTTTAAATGGCTAGATGATTAAGTAGCATGCTATAAGGGTTGGTATACATGATATAAACAAGATGTAAAAATATAAAATATTTAGAGACATGTATATCAGCCAAGACATGTACCTAATTCAATTATCCAAAACAAAAACCGTATTTTGAAAAGAAAAAAATGGAAGTGTGTGTGTTTTCTTGAGCCAACTTATCATAACCTCATTCTTTAACAAACTAATTCTTACAACGGTTCTAGGTGACTACAAGATCTTCAAGTTAGGGCTTCTCCATATGCAAGCTTGAATCCTTGAACCCGAAATGAATCAACTTGAGTCAAAAATACCTTCCTTTAGGGAAGAAGAAATCTTGAATCCTTAGAACCCTAAAATACACTTAAACACTAAAATATGATCAGTAAAAATAACTATATATGTTTTGTAATCATCAAAACTCAACAATCGGGTGATTGTAACCTTGGGCCAACACAATGCACAAGCCCTAATGGCACTTAGAAACACACTTAGTAAAGATTATCTTTCTATGGTTTCTCATTGTGATTTCACTTTTGCAATGTGGAACACTTTAACCTCTCCCGCGCTACAAACGATGAAACATGTGGAGAAGGAATCTAGTGGAGATGAGTCTGAACAAGCTTGTTATATGTTCCAAGAGAATGACTCCCTTGAGGTAAACTCGAACACTCAACTAGATGATAGTGCTAGTTTTTCAGGTGATGATCATATGGATGATGATGCATTAAATGAAGAACTATCTATTGTATGTGAAAACTTGCTTGAAAAGTACTAAGTTTTGAAAAAGAAAAGCTTTAAATTAAATAAAGAAAATAAGGATTTGTGTTCAAAACTTGATTTGATTTTGCAAGAAAGGGATGAGATTTCAAGTGAAAGGGACACATTGAAATCCCAACTTAAACTTGCCCTTAATGAAAATAAAATTTTGAAAAATAAAAATGATTGTAATGATGTTTTGAAGAAAAATGAGATTTTGTCTTCAAAACTTGATTTTGTTATAAAAGAGAATGAATCTTTGAAAAATAAAATAGCTTTGAATTCAAAAGAATTGGAACTTGTTTCAAATGAAAACACCTATTTGAAAATTATTTTGATACTCATGCTTGTCATGTTCCTATTGCTTCTTCTTTCCATTGCATGTTGGTTTCTCCACTTTATCTTCAAGTATTAAAATGATATATGTATGTTGAAGAAAAGTGTTGATTGTTTGGGCTCCACTTCAAGTCAATGTGCTATGGATCACAAGAAATTGGAATCCATGTTTCGCAAGAAACATGCACCACATGTTCAAGTACACCATTCACGGCATACACATGCTTCTCATATTCATACACATGACACTATGAATGCTCATTTGTACACTTGTACACATTGTGGACGTAAGGGTCACCTTACAAAATTTTATTATGATAGGATACATAATTCAAATTTTGCAAATAAATTTGTTTGGGTTAGGAAAGGTGCTAACCCCCATAGACCCAATAAGGTATGGGTACTAAAATCCACTCCTATTCTATTTGATGTAGGTATGGGCTCTCACATGACGTGAGAGGTATTGGTGCCTTGATGGTGGATGCGTTTCGAGCTAAATGGTGACACTTTTAGATGCATCACTTTCAAGGAAAGTTTGGTGGGAGGACCATCATGGTTTGGAGACCTAGAGATTAGCCCTAATGGTTTTGGTAACTATCTCTAACTCCTTATTTAGTTTACATGCTTTCATAGTATTGATTTTTAGCATGTTTTATTTTTCCATGTTCATTATATTAAATGCCATGTAATTAGACTTGTGATATATATATGTAGTATTTGAGATACACTCATGTTCATATGGATTCATACTTTGTGTTCTCACTAGTGTTTAACTACTTTGTATATGCTAGCTCTAAAACACGTGCATTTATCTTAATGATCATGTTTGTTTATGGTTTTGCATTTCATATTTTGATTACATGTTTAGATATAGTTTTCATTAAAACTTGTATATATACTTGTACAACTAATGAGCTACATTTGATTTTTTTAATGTTTGTACTTAATTGCTCATTTGTACCCATTAGATGTACTAGTATAGCCTAGTTTTGATGATTCGTGCATTTTAACTTGTATTCTCTATTTTGTATATGTTTTCATAATAATGTGTTTAGCTTCATATATATGTTAATTTTGTTTAAAATTTTAGATATACATGTATACCCTTGAGTTATTTGCTTTTCACGCAAAATTTCTTTATGGACTCTATTGTCTTTAGGGATATGTATGCATACTTTTAGTTTTAGACAAAACATGCATATACCTTGAAGCCTATTTAGTTTTGATGATTTCTTATTTTTGACAAAAGGAATTTCATATTAATTTCATTACCTAATTCTATGATTATGCTTTTTACATAATTCTTGTACACTCACATTATTTGTATTTACTCATTACTTTATTTTATGAGTACATTATTGAGCTTTATATATCTTGAGTGTCAATTTTGTGTAAAATGCATGCTTCATGAAATATATGATTTGGTTTCATATTTTTGAAGAATTTATAACTAGTTATTTCGAAAATCATCTTAACTAGTTCATACTCTTCTATTGGTAGAGTTTTCAAACATATTAAGCTATTTTCAAATTCATATTTTTTTTGAAAACCCCTACCATCAAAGGGCGGTCGGATGGGAGACCATGCCTTGTATGCTTTAAATTGAAAATATATTTAAACATGTGCTGAAAGGGAGGTAGCTATGAGATATACATGATTTTAATGAAAATTCTATTTTTGTATACTCATATGTGCTTTCTATATATGTATGTTTCAAACTTTAACTAATATCAATTTCAATTGATATTTTTATTTTCATACATTTATACGATTTTATTGTGTTTTACAATATCTCTATATTGTCAAAGCACAAATTATGTTTATGCTAAGCCTGACTAATTTTTAATGTTAATTGGTATTTTTATGAGCTTATGCATTGTTTTCAATTGGCATTTCAATTGCTAATCATTTCAATTAGTATTTCAATTGGTATCAAAATATACTTCATATTGGTATCAAAAATTTACCTTTCAATTGGTATCAAAAATTTACAAGATATTTCATTGTATCAAAAACTTACAATGTTTCATTTTAATTGGTATCAACATTTACTATTGGGATCTATATTTTCAATTGATATCTATTTTTTAATTGGGGTATCTAAAATTTTTTTTCAATTGGTTTAATCTATTGGTACTTTAAAAAAAATTTAAGTGGTACCAACTTTTATTTTGTCAACTATAATTTGATTTTATTCGTATCAAAATTTGTTTTGTTGACTTTAAGAAATTTCAAAATTTGTTTCAAAAGTGGATTCAAAATTTTTTTTGATATGTATTGCTTATATGTAAGGGAAGCTTAACATCTTCTCTATATATAGATTCATGTTGATTGTATCTCATATTAAGGAGCTTGACCTCTCTTCTTTATGTGATACACGTGTGTAAGGGAGCTTCACATCTCCATTTATACATTGTATATTATGCTTTATGTAGTTTGGTTTTAGTCATCTCTTTTCATATAAATACATATATGCAAGGGGAGTTAACTTTATGTCTCTCCTCTTCATGAATGTTATATTGCATATATAACCTTATCGTTTAATTTGTTTTCGCCCCTTTGTTGATGAATTGACAAAAAGGGGAGAAGTATTTGGAGAGTTTATATATGCATGTTTATATTTGTTGTTTATGCATATATATCAAAAAGGGGAGAAGTATGTTGTTTAGTTTATGCACTTTATTGAATATCTTTATTGTTTATACTATGTAAGAGTTAAGGGGGAGCTTCTATGAAGCTTATCTTTAATCTATGCATACATAACTCCATGAGTTTTGTCATCATCAAAAACGGGGGAGATTGTTGGCCCATCGCTCTAGTTTTGATGATGATTAACTCATGTACTTATAGTACTAATGATCTTGTATTTAATTAGTCTCAGATATTTGATCAAGATCTTAGTAGGTGATTACCTTCAACAAAGGAGTTTTGGGAGCTAACATATGTAGATTCAAGAGCTAGCGCGTCAAGATCGCATCTAGTACTCGGTTGGAGTCAAGCTCTCTGGATCGTGCTTGGATCGAGTCGTCGTGAAGATGAGGATCGTCAAGAAGACCTCGGTTTTTTTTAGTTTAGTATGTTTAGATCTTGTATAAAGATAGATGGTGTTGATATGCTCAAGTTCACACACACTAGTTTCAATATATTTAGTTTTCGGTTTAACCGGTTTTGGATTTCATATCAAAATATAGATATATATTTCTTATATATATATTGGATTAAATCCATATACAATATGCTTCAAATTTGTTTCAATATCATGTTTTTGTATTTATACAAGTTTTGGAGAAAACGGTTTGTCATTTCAAAAATCCAAGTTTTGAAAAATACGGATTTTATGTTTAAGACTAATTTAAATATCACAAAAATGGTTAAATAGCTTGTAATATGTATTGAATTTTGGTCACACATATTTTTTATTCAAAGAACTTATAAGAACTTATTTTTGTGGAATTTATGTCATTTTATGGAATTTAATTGGTATTAAATTAACTATGTTTTAAGTCCCAGAAATTCCCAGCCAGATCAGCTGGCGGTTGACCGGACGGTCGAACAGACCAGGGGGGTCGACTGTATTGGTCGACCGATATGCATAAGACGTGCACAAAGGCCAGCCACACTCGGCCGGTCGACCACGCGGTCGACCCACTGAAAGCACTCCACTCTCGGGTGCTGGCCGGTCGACCGGACGGTCGACCAATAGCTTGGCCCGGTCGATCGGGCGGTCGACCGTAGGCTTAACGGTCAGAAAAATGACCGTTGGCCGGTCGATTGGGCGGTCGACCGGAAGGTCATTTTTGACCTTTCCTGCTGCCAACGGGCAGATTCTTGAGAGGGTTATAAATACCCATCTCTTGGGTTGTATTATAAAAGTTTTTAGAGAGCAATTTTTCCCATCTTTACAAGTGTTTTAGCATCAAGATTTCAAAGAGTTTTTGGGTTAAAAAGATTTATTTTTATTTGTTTTAAAGTGTTGAAAAAATCAAAGAAAAAAGAGCCTTTTGGGAATTGGTTTTGATCTTGTTTTCAATATCTATTTGGAGATTTTCTCAAGTGTTTTTCTTTGTTATTTTCATTTCAAACACCTTATTTTCTCACACTTGAGCTATCACTTCTATCCTATCTATAGGATCTTGTTTTTGGTCAGAAAATTGGTTTGTGATTTATTGAGACCACCAAGTGTTGTAATTTCTTTGCTTTCGGTTTGTGGTTATCCCTCTAAGTGTAGAGGTGGTTGTGTCCTTAGGTTTTTTGGTATCCTTCTAAATGTAGAGGTGATTGTGGTGGAGTTTTGGCTTAGTGCCTTATCCCTCTGGTGTGAGGTGATTGTTATTTGGTTTAGTGCCTTATCCCTCTTGTGTGAGGTGATAGTTGTTGTACCTTGCCTCTTGTGTAGAGATTGTGTTTGTTGGAGAGAGGAGTTGTGTACTCCTAATTTGTACTTGCCAAATTCTCAGTGGAGGTTCCCTGTGTGGGAAGTCTTGTGTGGACGTATAGTGGAAATACTTCTGTGTGAAGGCAGGGACGTAGAGCAGTGGCTCGAACCTCGAAACATATCTCGATGTTTGCGATTGATCCACTATCTCTAAACTCTCTCTCTTTTATACCTTGCATTGTTTCATATTGTTCATATCATACATATATTCTTGGTATTGTTTGTGTGTGCCCATACTTGTGTTGAACCAAGAGAGCTTCAAATAGCACTTCAACTCTTATTTAGAGGAATCTTGAGAAGTTAGTCCAGAGCCCTTCACCGGGAATTTGGTTACACATAGTGTGTTGCAATTAGTTTTTAATTCCACATCATTTGTTATTAGATTAGCCATACACCTATTCACCCTCCCCTCTAGGTGTATTTTCATAATTTAGGATTTGATACGAAATATTTAAAATTCTCTGGGGACTTGTTATAAATTTTTTGGGGTCTAAAAAGTAAATAATTTAAACTTTTAAGTGGTCAGATGAAATTTACCTTTCTTTATGTTTCTAGTTCGGGTTTGGATCCTTAATGGATTGGACTGGGATCCAAAACCCAAAATGGGTTTCCCCTTCCCTGCTTCATCAGCAGCAGCAGCGCAGTAGCAGGGGCTGCTGCGCTACACCAGACAGCGCGCCAGGCGCTGGCGTCAGGCGCTCTGACCGCCGACGCCGGCCCGCCGGGGTCGTCGTCCGTTCAAGCCGCAAGAGAGAGAGAAAGAGAGAGAGAGGAGAGAGAGAGAGAAAGAGAGGAGGGAAAGAGGGTGATGGTGGGGGCACTGCCACCGGCTGTGCCTGCTACCGGCATGGCCTCAGCCCCCCTCCCTCATTGGTCACTTCCCAGAGGAGAGAAAGAAAGGTATGGGAGATAGAGAGATCCAGGGAGAGGGAGGTAGATGATTTTAGATGAATTTTTATTTATTTAATTATTACTTCCCCTCAAAATTTCCTCTCTTCATGACACCTAGGTTTACCAATTTCAAACTAAATCTTGGCCCTCCATCTTGTTCTCTTATGCACACCTATCCCATCTCCCTAATCGTTCCACTAACTCCCTATAAGCTTAAATAAAATAGGACTTAATTAATTATTATTATTATCATTATTATTTTGAAATAAGAAGAGGAAATTCAATGTGGGCTTGGGCCTATTTATTTATCTCATTTTATTTATTATATTATTTTCTTGGGCTTGGGCCTGGGCCGAGGTAATACGAAATAAAAGGAAGAGAAGGTGTTGGGCATCCTTTAATTTCATAAACTTGTATTTTTGATTACCCAACCCTTAAATACAAATAAATAATATATTCATGCCACTAATTACATAAACTCCTCTACTCTAATTTTTCCACTTAATCACTCCAAAATTATAATAATATGGATAATCGAATAAATTATCAAAGTTTGTATTGGTATCACTAATTCATGCTTAAATAATCCGAACATCACAGTTATTAGTTCTAGTTACTCGGTATTATCTTATAATCAGAGACTAAAGCATATAATTTGGATTTTATAAAATCTGAATGTCACAGTTTATCTCAATCAACTACTATTTGCAAGATTTAAATAATATTATTAATCAAACGAATAAGCTATTCACGAACAATCAGGTTCGGCTTGATATTGAGCTCATTTTTGGCTTGCTCAACCAGTAAAGAAGTTGAACTCGAGCTCAAAATTGATCTTGAATTTATAAACGAACTGGCTCGAACTAAGAATTATCACACAAGTTTGGTCTGAATAAGCTCGAGAAATCTATATATGTACACAAATGTATTAAACATTCATATTATGAACAACTCTATGAGAATTCTTTTAAAATTTTATTTATCAAAGTGTACATGTATCAATCACAACATAATTTTTTTTGAAAGGCATTCACTTTCGTCATTAATTACTGAAGCCTAACTCTCCATTCGACAATAGTGAGAATCAAACCTGGAACCTCTCACTTACTCGCAGGCTATCCCGCTTTCAGAATCACAAACATTATTATGAACATGCATGCATGTATCTGTCAATAACAAACAAGATGATAAACATGTATCGATTATGAAGATGATTATGAAATTCGAAAGTATGTAATTATTCTTCAATTTATTTTGTTAAATCAGTTGAAGAAACTAAGAATTGTGTATGTATTATTGATAAGTGAGCCAGAAACAAGCTTAAGTTTTTTAAAATCACCACAATGTTCTTTCATTTCTATAAAAATGAGACTAAGTTTTTTTATTTAATATAAGAATGAAGATAATGGTCTTATTAATTAGTATCAAGTTAAATTAAATTCACAATAGTGAAACAA
Organism: Agave tequilana; assembly: GCA_038442645.1. Taxonomy (NCBI): domain Eukaryota; kingdom Viridiplantae; phylum Streptophyta; class Magnoliopsida; order Asparagales; family Asparagaceae; genus Agave; species Agave tequilana. The sequence goes on along the minus strand of JAVJIF010009071.1, from coordinate 85,190 downwards.
CTAGTCTTATTTTGATTCTTTTATATTTTCGACTTTTTACGTGCTGAGCTCTAACATTAGAAATTCAAATCGATCTGAACTCGAGCAATCTACTAAACTTGAAATATAAATGAGCCAAGTTTGAGTTCGCTCAAAATGAATCAAGCTGAACTCGACTAAGCCAGCTCCCTCGAGTTTGGCTTGTTTACACTGGTACTACAGAGAGCTAAAATTTATGTTTGTCCACATTGTGAACTAGAGTTGTTATGAAACAAAACTTATTGTTCTCTTTCATATTTTTATTCAAAAATCCCCATTCCAACCCCCCCCCCCCCCCCAAAAAAAAAAAAACTACAGGTTTAAGGGACAACTTATTCAAGAGAAGAAATTGCCATATAGCCTTGTAGTGGTCAGATTTTGACCCTCTTCAAGATTGTGACATGTGTCCCACTGCATCAGGAGAGTCTTAAGCAAATAACAAAGTCGACATACCAGCTAGCCTATTGCGGGTCCAAGGAGAAAGCCTCGACCTTTGTCCTTATCCCACACTCGACCCGAGTCCCTCTCCAACATCCGCAACTGTCAGGTCCTTCTCTGACATCCGCATTTGCTAGGTCCCTCTCTGACTACATCCATCCGGGATCATTCACCTAGATATTCATCTCAGGTGGAACCATTCCACTAGTCGAAGGCCCCGACCCCACAGCAAAGGCCCTCCGTGAAGACTTCTGCCTCCACGTTGGATACAGCTCAACGGCAGGATTCTCGATTCACAGAGTCAGTTATGTTATAAGATTATCCCACCTTCTAAATGTCTCAACACCTCCAATTTCATTGGGGGCAGTTATGTATAGTGGTTGATATCTCTGCATGGCAATCTCAATAATCAAGCGTTGTAATGTAAGCAGTTATGAGAAAATCACACCGTGCAAATTATACAGTTATGGAGATCCAAAATATTCACGCCGTCAATTACAATGCCACAGGATATTAATGCACCTGGATGTCCTTCAAGAGAGGGGATCTGATCCGAGAAGTTTTAAACATAATAATATTTGATAAATTAATTGTAACATGGGGATACTATAGTGAATTCCCTCCCACCTCCTCGTGGTTTTTCCCAATTTGGGTTTCCATGTAAAAATCTTGACTCTGCCTATTTATTACGTTGAAATCTTCAATTATCACCCGATAATCAAGATACCCTCTCGCTTCTGGTGTGAGGCTGATCATCCGTTCAATCGTGTTAGAAAATCTCTTCCACAAATTGATGCTTTCATTGAAATCTGAGTCCTTATACTCAAGATATCTCTCCTAAAAAATCTAAAAAATCATCTTAAAAAATCCTCTTCCAGGTTAAGGATGGCCCCAAGAAAGTGAGTCATCAATGGCGCAACATCCAAAGGCCCTTGCTGGGGGCACGGTTCCCCTACCATCCAACGATCAATCACACACCAACCGAGGATGTTGGCTCCTCCTCGTCGCAAGAACCAGCCGCCAGTGTTCAACCGTCACAACAACGCGAAGACCAGCTCTTTCAGATGCTCTATAAGATGAGAGAGCAAATGAATGAACAACAGACGCAATCTGATCGCTAACGAGAGCAAATGGCTCTCAACCATGAAAACATCCTCCGAGAGAAAGAAAAGTTAAAACAACTCAACCAGCAATTTTAGGACTAAGTTGCAGCCTTCAAAATAACCCAGCACAATCAAAGGGCGAGACCGAGAATGACTAGTCTCCCGATCTCCACGCCCTCGACGAGCTGATCCAAAAGCAGATCAGGGATGCCAAGTTGCAAAGCCACCCAACACCTTTAACTACCAAAATCCCAATTCCCCTCACTTCAAGGAGATCTAGGAGTGCGAGTTCCCGAGGAAATTCTCAACTCTCACTTTCGACTACTATTCTGGAGTGAGCAATCCTGTTCAACACATCCAATACTTTCGAGACAAGATGGTGATCTATTCTCACAACGATCTAGTCATATGCCTCACTTTTCCTTCCAATCTGAAAGGCGCAGTCTCAGATTGGTTCTACTCCTTGTCACCACACTCTCTCTGCAAAGAGGTGATCAAAGTGTTTCTTACCCAAAACATATCTCGCCAGGATGCCAAGAAGAATAGCCATCACCTTCTCTCCGTCAAGATGAGGCGAGAAAACAATCTCAAATCCTACGTCAACTTCTTTCAGAGTCAACTTGCTAAAGTCTCTAATTGCGGTGAAGAGGTCGTTGTGCTCGCATTCATCAGCGGCCTGCAAGTTACTCAACCCCTGTGTAAACACCTCCTGAAGCACAACATTGCCAAGATGGGCGAGGTCCTCTCCCGAACTCAACCTTACATCCAACTCGAAGAAGCGATGAAAGCTTTCTTCAACCACTCTGCAAAACCAGGCGAAGGTGGAAGGAAGTCAAAGTCTCCGTGTGGAGCATCCGACCATGCTCAAAATCGATTCCTGGGGCAACCTACTTAGAAGAAGTAAACACTCCTGATCCTCTCACCAAATCCACTCTAAAGCCACAGATCAATAGTATACTTCACTCCACTAAAATTTTGATCAATGAGATCTTCAACACAATCAAGGACCATCCATTGGTCAAACGCCCGGGACCAGCCATGGGTCAGATGCCCGAAACCACTTCAGCACAATCCCTTGCTTCCTAAGTCATAAGAATACTGTTCCTATCACGAATCCAAAAGACACCAAACCATCTATTGTTGAGCCCTCTGAAAGTACCTTAAAAAATGTAGCAACCCGATTCTGGGATACGTACCCTGGGGGGAGTGGGAGTTGGGGGTTTGGTTGGTGGTTGTTGTTGTTGATGTTTGGTGGTGGTGGTATATGGTGGTGGTCATTGTGGTGGTGGTGATTGGTGGTGTTAGGGGTTTAGAGGAGGAGGAGGAGGTGGTGATGGGGTGGTTGGAGTGGCGGAATTGGTGGTGGTGATGGTAAATTTTGGAGAAGATAAAGGTGAAGGTGAGATGGGTTTGGTTGAAATTGGAGGTGGCGGAGTGATGGTTGGAGTTAATGGAGGTGGAATAGGAAGTGGGGGGTGTGGGGTGGTGCGGTGCAGGCCTAGGGGCGGGGGCGGCAGCGGTGATGGTGGAGGCGGCCGGTTGTGAAGGAGGAGTTGGTGGGTGTGTTTTGTTGAAAATGTTGGGAGGAAATGAAATAGAAAGAAGGGAAGAGAGAGGGTTTAAGTGGAGAAGGAAAAGGAAAAGGAGAAATGGAATGATGAATGGGAATTGGGGGGGAGATGGGCTGCTCAGCCCTGTTCTCCTGTTGCAGCTGTGGTTGCATTGGCGTGGGGGTGGAGGTGGAGTGAAGGAGAAGAAAAGAAAAGAAGAAAAAGAAAGAAAAAGAAAGGAGAAAGGGAAAATTTTAAAAGAAAAGGAAAGAAATAGTAAAAAATAATAAATAAATATTTTATTAAATAATAAAATTAATAAAATATTCTGAGAGTAATAAGTAGAGGAGTGAAGGAAAAGTAAGAAAAGAAAGAACGGTAAATTATATTATTATTTTAATAAGGCGAAAATTCAACTGTTTTAGAAACGTTTCGAAAAATTCTCAAAAATAGCAAATATTATTCTAAGATACTCAATGAAATCGGATTCAAAAATACAATGTAGTTTTCAAATTAAAATCTTGAAATCTTTCGGCGATACCGGCCGACACTAGAATCGGTCAAATTTTGATAAATTTAGAAAAATATCAAAAATATTTTTAGATAGAAAATGAAATTCTAAGAAGTAATGTGAAAGCCGTTTTTGAAAATTCAATCCCATGTGAAAATTAAAAATCTGTGAATCAATCAGCGATGCCAACCAACACCAGTTTTGGAGATTTTGCAGAAAAATTTTGAAAAATTTCAAAAAATCATGAAAAATCTAAAATATTAGAAAACAGTCTCTGAAACTAAAATCGATCAAATAGGACTTCCAGAAAATTAAATCGGGCTACTGGCTGGTATCGGGTTCCCGGTCTGCGTCAGGGTTGACTCTAGGTCTGAGATTCCAGATTCGATACTCAATAATATAAGCAATCACATCCCATGAACACATACAGGAAGAAAATTGAACAATACGGCCGAAAAAATTTTGGGACACGTACCAGGGTACGTATCCCGGGTTCGGGGTGCTACAAAAAAGCTCATTCAAAGGGCTCTACAAAGAGTACATCCTTACTCCCGAAGCAGCTTCTGGACAAACGGACCTTCAACCTTTTCAACTACAACACTTGATTACCTATCATAAGGCGATCGATTATCCATTCAGTTTCAGACAAACAGGGCATATTTTCTTCCAATTTTAATTCCTTGTATTCCATTCCAACTTTGGATAAAATATTATTCTAAACTATTGCAGTCCATCAAAAATACACGCCCCGATGATGGGATTTCCCCCACTCAGAGACGGCCAGGAGATCTCCTGCTGATAGAATTTTCCCTACTTAGAGGACTATCTCTGTACATTCTGCTGATAAGATTTCCCCCATTCGAAAGTGTCAACGCAGACATGCCAACGAGCACTCTCTCTGCTATCCTACGGGAGTTGAAACCCTCCGCTATGGGATTTTCCCCACTCGGAGCCTCCCACTCTGTTACAGGAATTTTTTCCTCTCAAGGCCCCATTTGATGCTCTGATGATAGGATTTTCCTCACTTAGAGCACAAATACTAGCCTACGGGCTTCGCTCATCTGAGCCTAAGGGCAGATAAACCCTCGGTAATTTTTCTCTATCGGGTCCTTCAATCCATATTCTGTTGCGGGAAATACCACCCTGTTCGGGAGCTGCTATCCATATTCCGATGCTAGGAATTCCCCATTCGGAAGATAGCCCCGTTGTGGGGTTTTTCCCACACGAAATTCAACTCCACTGCTAGGTTTACTCCTACTTGGAGGTACTAGATCGTCATTCCAACTTATTTGGGGCCCCAACTCAGAGTAGACGCATCCAATCTATCGTTGGGTGAGATTCCCAGTTTAGACCCCTTTTTGTATGTCTCCCAGGACCATGACTACTCGTGACACATGGTATATCTATGAGGGTTTCCTTATTAGATTATCCCCTCGACGAAATAGTCTGGAGTGGTTATAGGCTGGTCGCTCTCGGGAGGTAGAAAATATCAATCAGCGCATCCCGAGATGGGATTTTCCCACTTAGAGGCGGCAACATGGACTCACTTACTAACATCCATGACATTCTGTTATACGCTGCATGGATTTCCCCCTCTCGGAGGCCCAACTCCGCTGCATGGATTTCTCCCTCTCGGAGGCCCAACTCTGCTGCATGGATTTTCCCTTCTCGGTGGAGGTATTTGCAGGTACCGCAAATGGGATAACCCATTCGAAAATTGTGCCACATTCCTACCAGATCCTTACTTCTCAGAAGTACTTAAAGGCTCCTACCAACTTCGCTCTTCTGATTCCCCTCCTATGACCCCAACAATCGAAAGAGCGGGGCATCTTTAGTGGTCAGGTTTTGACCCTCATCAAGATTGTGACATATCTCCCACCACATCAGAGCGTCTCAAGCGAACAACAAACTCGATATACCAGCTGGGCCATTGCTAGTCCAAGGAGAAAACCTTGGGTCTTGTCCCGAGCCCATACTCGACCCAAGGTCCCTCTCTGACATCTGTAACTGTCAGGTCCCTCTCTGACATCTACAATTGTCAGGTCGCTCTTCGATATCCGCAACTGCCAGGTCCCTCTCCGATTACATCTATCCGGGATTATTCATCTGGATATTCAACTCGGGCGGAACCATTCCACTAGTCGGAGGCCCCGATCCCCACAGCAAAGGCCCTCCGCGAAGAGTACTGCCTCCACTGGATACAACTCAGAGACAAGATTTTTCGATTCATGGAGTCAGTTATGCTATCAGATTATCCTCACTTTTTTAATGTTTCAACACCCCTATTTTAGTGGGACCAGTTATGGATAGTAGCGGATATATCTGCATGTCAACCCCAACAATCAAGCGTTGTAATCTGAGCAGTTATGAGAAAATCACAACGTGCAAATCATGCAGTTATGGAGATCCAAAATATTCACGCCATCAATTACAATATCATAGAGTATTTATGCACCTGGATGTCCTTTGAGAGGGGATCGGATCCGAGAAGCTGTAAACATAACAATATTCTAAAGAATTAATTGTAACATGTGGATACTATAGTGAATTCTCTCCCTCCTCCCTGTAGTTTTTTTTCAATTTGGGTTTTTACGTAAAAAACTTCTATCTTCGCTTGTGTACTATGCTGAAATCTTCAATTATTACCTAATAATCAAGATACCCTCTCACTTGTAATGTAAGGCTGATCGTCCAATCAATCGTGTTAGAAAATTTTCATTACAAGTCCTAGGCAAGGGTAAGAACCCATTGTATTTGCAAATGGCTAATGGCTCGTTCTGTCAAATTTTCGAGGTCGACAACAAATTATTTCAAGGAAAAGAAAGATAAAAGAGTTAACCATTAATTAAATTAATTTAAACTTCAAAGAAGTTCAATTTCAGTTCCGAAATCATGCTTGCAGTCTGCGATAATCGCGGCAGAAAGCGCCAAGTCTGACCTCTGACTTGTTCCCACTCCGTTACGCGCTGAAAACATTTTAAGTCAACACACGCCAAATTATAATCATTGAATGATGTGGTTGAGGTCCCATACAAAATAAATCAAACCTTAGGGTCAGAAAGAAAATGAGGAAATAATTCGTGAGCCCACGTGATCTCGTAATCTGACGGATGTGATTTGTCGCCTGGGAAATGTGGGTCCCTCCACGGTTTGATGGCGACGGAGCGGGCCGTGTGGGCCACAGCCACTTTGGCATATTTTCATTTCGACCCCTTACTATTTTCGAATTTTACGAAACCTTCAGGACAAGAATCCCACGCACAATGGAATCGTATAGTACAAAATGATATAAAAATAAAAATATTATAAAAAAACTGTGTATTTTTCTAGTTCATATCAATTGTATAATGATTATCACATCTATTTTTCCTCTTAGATCACAACCAAATTCAAATTTGTCGAAAATCTACTTCCTCCCCTCACTAGGAATAGTCTATTCAACTATGGACTCATTCTAAAATAAAAGATAAGTAAATCAAATAAAAGATAGTAAATAAACTGTTTTCAATATAAATGAGCGATAAAATTTACTCCAAAAGAGCTAGTCTTGTATTAAAATACATATACTTTAATTTGGATGTTCTGAAAGAAGGCTATTAGTTGAGTTTGAGGCAGGTGTTGCTTGGAGCTGCAGATTTGAGAGAGCATACCTACTTTTTTTAAGCGCACATTTTTTTTTATTAGCTGAGTCAGACACAAATTATATCCCTGTATCAAATGTATTACACTAGTTAAAGGTTGGAAGTAGAAGTAGATATTTCGTAGAGAATTCAGAATTTGACTTAAGCAACTAACATAAAACCCAACGGTGCTGTCTGTAAAATAAGAATGAGATGTGACTTGGGGCTCTCGCTTAATGAGAGACTCTTTGTAGAAAATTCCTATAGAAATAGACAAGTAATTGGTAAAGATGGCATATTTCCTGTGTCCTTTTGCCTTTTGTTTTGAAGGGAATTTGTAGGGAAATCAGAGATAGTTTTGGTAAGTATAGGATCATTTGTAAGAAAATGAACATTCACTTTGTTTCTTCTTCACCAGCATTACCAGGTGAGGATGAAACGGATCTAACTAATATAGTATTTACTATATCTGTTCCACTTCAAAATCTCGTATACTACTACGGATACAAATATTGTTCAATAAGGAAAATTGATATATGTATCTTTCAAATTGGATTCCAGATACAGATCAGATATTAACGAATCAGATACAAATCGGATATGAGGGAAACAGATGCGATTGAAGGTTAACTAAACGAATATGCTTATAATACCATTCATCTAACTAAAAAAAAAATTACTGCAACACAATACAATAATAAAGTGTTGGTCAAAGGCCCATCACTCTAGTTTTAATGATGATTAACTCATGTAGTTATAATACTAATGATCTTGTGTTTAATTAGTCTCAGATATTTGATCAAGATCTTAGTAGGTGATTAGTTTCAACAAAGGAGTTTTTGGGAGCTAACACATGTAGATTCAATAGCTCGCGCGTCAAGATCGCATCTAGCACTAAGTTGGAATCAAGCTCTTTGGATCGTGCTTGGATCAGGTCGTCTTGAAGATGAGGATCTGTTGGCCCAAAGGCCCATCACTCTAGTTTTGATGATGATCAACTCATGTAGTTATAGTACTAATGATCTTGTGTTTAATTAGTCTCAGATTTATGATCAAGATCTTAGTTGGTGTAGCTTCAACAAAGGATTTAAAGTCAAGTTTTGGAGTTAGCACGGTTTGATTCAAGAGCCTATGCATCAAGATTACATCAAGTACTCAAGAGAAGTCTACCTCTTTGTATCAAGTTTGGACCAAGTCAAGAAGATGTGAAGACTTCAAGTGAAGTCCTTCAAGATCAAGACTTGAGTCTAGGTTTGTTTTATTATATTTTATTTTTAGTTAAAATGTAAAGGATAGAATAGTTGGTGGATTGCTCAAGTATATCATATACACACACACTCTTGATTTAGATGAGTTTTCATAAAAGAATTTTTATTTTGAAAAAGTACAAAAGAGTTTTCTTTTTGAAAAACTACCGGTTTGATTTTGGAATTCAAAGTATATATGTCTTTAACCAAAACCATGTTTAGTGCTTATTGTCAAAAATATAGATATTTCACATGTATGTGTAGTGGATCATATTCATACACTCTATGCCTTCAAAGTGTTTAAAATATCTTGTTTTTGTATTTGGAGAAGTTTTGAAAAAATCTATTTTGAAAAATACAGATTTTGTTTTTAGCGAAAATTTATAAGTTACAAAAATAGTTCAAATTGTTTGTAACATGTCTTGATTTTACTCAAACATGTTTGTTTATCAAAGTACAATATTGAAACTATTTTGTGAATTTTTCGTGAATTTATGGGATTTTATTTTAAATAAAAAACTCAAGTTTTAAATCCTGTAAATGGCCTGCCAGGCTCTGGCGGTCAACCGACCGGTCGACCGACGTGCACAGACGTGCATAGGATGGGCCGGTCGACCGCACGGTCGACCGCCAGAGAGTGTCTGTTCTCTGGAAACGGCCCCGGTCGACCGAACGGTCGACCGGCAGAGAGCTCAGCTCTCTGTATCCTTGCCACGGTCGACCGACTGGTCGACCGCTGGCACAACGGTCAGATTTCTGATCGTTATCGTTGGCCGGTCGACCGGGCGGTCGACCGACAAGTCATCCTAGCTCCCAACGACTAGTTTTTGGAGCCTATTTAAAGGGGGCTTTTGGGGGCTGTTTTACACAAGATTTTGAGAAGAGTTTTGGGCTAGTCTTGCATACCCATTTCAGTGGTTATATCCACATGTTTTATAGCTACATTTCCAAATCAAAAGAGTGTTTATCAAGAGTGTTTTGAAAAGTAATTTCTTGTGTTTTCTACCACAATTTCCATCCTAGTTTTTCTCACAAACACTTGAGCTATCTATTGATATATTCATCATATAGGAGTGTTATTGTGAGATTGTTTTTAGGTGATCAAAGTATTGTGATCACCAAAGACTTCATCTTTGCTTTGAGGAGGCGGACTTGTGTGTTCGCGTTGTTTCGGGTTCTAGTGTGAACTCGGTATTTGAGGTGCGGCCTCGGTGAGCTAGTGGGCTTGCAATGTGTTCTTGCGGGAACAAGTGAAGGAACTAGAGAGTCCAAGGAGTTCAAGTGTGAACTCGCCTTGTAGGTGTTGCGGCACCGAGTAATCTGGTGGGATCGATTTTAGTGAAAACCCTTCATAGTGTTGAAGGCGGGGACGTAGAGCAAGTGTGCTCGAACCTCGAAACAAATCTTCCGTGTTTGCGATTGCTCTCTCTATCTCTTATTTGTCTTTATATCTTACATGCTATTATTGTCTTTATCTTTATATGCTTGATATATTGTGTGCTTATTGTCATATGCTTGGGGATTGTTTGCTAACACTTGTATTCAACCAAGAGAGCCAACGCGGCACCCAACTCTTATTTAGAGGAATCTTGAGGAGTTAGTCCAGAGCCCTTCACGGGGAATCCGGCTACACTCTTGTGTTATACGTGGTGTTTAGTTCAAGAAGTTTTAGTTTGCATTAAATAAGTTTTTAATTCCGCATATTTGACCATTAGATTAGCTCATCACCTATTCACCCCCCTCTAGGTGATTTACAGGATCGTCAAGAAGACTTCGGTTTGTTTAGTTTGTATTTAGATCTTGTGTAAAGATAGATAATATTGATATGCTCAAGATCACACACATACAAGTTTGATATGTTTGGTTTTCGGTTTAACCGGTTTTGGTTTTTATATAGATATATATATGGTTTTCATGAATAGATAGAATCAAAACAAGTTTACATGATTTAATGTATATTGAATTAGATCTATATACATGCATGCTTCACATATTTAGAAAAACTTATTTTGAGAATCCTATTCATGTGTTTGGAATTTTGTATTTAACAAACTTATTTTGGATTTCATGTCAAAAATATAGATATATCTATTACATGTGTATTAAATTCTATCCATACACAATATGCTTCAAAAAGAGTTTAAATATCATGTTTTTGTATTTATACAAGTTTGATAAAAATTGGATTTCTATTTCAAAGTTTGGTTTTTGAAAAATACGATTTTTATGTTTAAGCCTAATTTCAATATCACAAAAATGGTTCAAATAGTTTAGAACATGTGTTGAATTTTAGTCACACATATTTGTTCTTCAAATATTTGTAAGAACTGATTTTTGTGAAATTTATAAGTATTTATGGGATTTTATTTGATTTAAATTAACAAAGTTTCCAGTCCCTGAAAATCCCAGCCAACTCAACTGACGGTCGACCGGACGGTCAACTGGACCAGGGGTCGGTCGACCGGACCGGTCGGCCGATGTGCACAAAACATGCACAAAAGGCCAGCCTACACTGCCGGTCGACCGACTGTAAGCACCCAACTCTCGGGTGGTGCCGGTCTACAGGGCGGTCGACCGACAGGCTTGGCCCGGTCGACCGGGCGGTCGATCGGAGGCTCAACGATCAGAAAAATGACCATTGGCCGGTCGACCGGAAGGGCAATGTGGGCATTCCAAACTGCCAATAGCTATATTGTTTGAGAGGCTATATAAGGCCATCTTTTGGGTTGTTTTTTATAAGGTTTTTTAGAGCTAAAATTTCTATTTTTCTCAGTGGTTTAGTAAGAAGTTTAAAAGAATTTTTGTGGTTAAAAGTTTTATTTTTATTTGTTTTCAAGGGTTGAAAAAATCACAGAAAAAGAAAGTCTTTGGGAAATTGTTTTGATCTTCATATCCATTTCATTCTAATATTATTCCCAAGTGTTTTTCTTAGTGATTTGTTTCCTAACACCTTATTTTCTCACACTTGAGCTATCATCTCTATCCTATCTATATGATCTTATTTTTGTGAGAAAAATTGGTTTGTGGTCTATAGTGGTCACCAAGGGTTATTTGTGGTCTTTGAGATCACCAAGATTGTAAATTTCTCTTTACTTTGGTTTGTGCCTATCCCTCTGAGTGTAGAGGAGGTTGTGATTTGGGCTTGTGGTTATCCTTCTTGTGAAGAGGTGATTGTAATTATTGTTTGGCTTGGTGTCTTATCCCTCTTGTGTGAGATAATTGTTGTTTTGGCTTTATGCCTTGCCTCTTGTGTAGAGGTGGTTATTGTTGGAGAGAGTAGTTGTGTACTCCTAAGTTTGTAATTGCTAAATCCTCAGTGGAGGTTCCCTATGTGGGAGGTCCTGTGTGGACATATAATGGAAATCCTTTTGTGTGAAGGCGGGGACGTAGAGCAGTGGCTCGAATCTCGAAACATATCTTGGCGTTTGCGTTTGATCCACTATCTCTAAACTCTCTCTCTTTTATATCTTGCATTGCATGATATTGTTCATATTATATAAATGCTTGGTATTGATTGTGTGCCTCACTAGTGTTGAACCAAGAGAGCTTCATATAGCACCTCAACTCTTATTTAGAGAAATTTAGAGGAGATAGTCCAAAGCTCGTCACCGGAAATTCAGCTACACTCTTTAGTTACACTTAGTGTGTTGCAATTAGTTTTTAATTCTGCATCATTTATCATTAGATTAACCATACACCTATTCACCCCCTCTAGGTGTATTTTCAATTGGTATCAGAGCCTACGCTCCTGATATTAGGTTTAACCACCTAGGAGTAAGATCTTGGTTAGCTAATCTAGATTTGTATTTGCACACATATAGTTTATACTCTCATGAATTTTATGACCCCTCCCATGTATGATATTACCAACATTGACATGTGAAAATATAAGATGAGTATGTACCTTAAAATCCTCAGAATGTATGTTTTTCTTGCCACTACAAAGAAATCTTATCATGGTAAAGACAAGCATATAGAAGCCAATACACAAGCCCTAGAGGCACTTAGGCGCACTCTTAGCAAAGAATATTTGTCTATGGTTTCTCATTATGATTCCTCTTTTGCTGTTTGGAACATATTGACATCTCCCGAGTTACAAACGACAAACTTTGTGGAGAAAGAATCTAGTGGAGATGAGTCCGATGATGCTTGCTATATGGTCCAAGGGAATGACTCCTTGAGGTAAACTCGGATACTCAACCAGATGATTGTGCTAGTTCTTCAAGTGATGACATTATGGATGCCGATGCATTAAATGAAGAACTATCTTTCGTTTGTGAAAACTTGCTTGAAAAGTACCAAGTTTTGAAAAAGAAAAACTTTAAATTATATAAAGAAAACAAGGATTTGTGTTCAAAACTAGACATGATTTTACAAGAGAGGATTGAGATTTCAAGTGAAAGAGATTCCTTGAAAACCCAGCTTGACTTATTTTAAAGGAAAATGAAATTTTGAAAAATAAAAATAATTGTAATGATGTTTTGAAGAAAAATGATGTTTTATCTTCAAAACTTAAAATTGTTTTAAAAGAGAATGATTCTTTGAAAAATAAAATTATTTTAATTTCAAAAGAATTGGATTTAGTTTCAAAGGAAAACTCTTCTTTGAAAAATAATTTTGATACTCATGTTTGTCTTGCTCCTATTGCTTCTTCTTCTATTGATAAATATGTTGGTTGATCTACTTTATTTTCAAGTATTAAAAGTGATATATGTATGTTGAAGAAAAGTGTAGATTGTTTGGGCTCCACTTTAAGCCAATGTGTCATGAACCACACAGGTTTGGAATCCATGTTTCGCAAGAAACATGCTCCTTATATGCATGCACACAAACCACGACATACACATGCTTCTCATATTCACACACATGACACTATGTATGCTCATGTGTACACTTGTACACATTGTGTCGTAAGGGCCACCTTGCAAAGTTTTGTTATGATAGAATATATAATTCAAATTTTGCAAATAAATTATTTGGGTTAGGAAAGGTGCTAACCCCCATAAACCCAACAGGGTGTGGGTATCAAAATCTACTTCTATTGTATTTGATGTAGGTGTGGGCTCTCGCTTGACGTGAGGGTTTTGGTGCCTTGATGGTGGATGCATTTGAGCTTGATGGACAGTAATTTGGATGCATCACGTTCAAGGAAAGTTTGGTGAAAGAATCACCATGGTTTGGAGACCTAAAGATTAGCCCTAATGGTTTTAGTAACTATCTCTAACTCCTATTTTGTTTACATGCACTTATTGATAGACTTTTAACATGTTTTGATTTCTCATGATCATTATATTAGATGCAATATAAATTAGACATGTGATATACATGAATAGTCTTTTGAGATACACTCATATTCATATGGATTTACATCTTTTGTGTTCTCACTATAGTTTAGCTATTGTGTATATCCTAGTTTAAAACATGTGCATTTAACATAATGATCAAATTGGATTATGTTTTTATTTTATGCTTCATGTTTTGATTACTTGTTTAGATGTAGTTTTCATTAAAACTTGTATTTATACTTTTATAACTAGTGAGCCACATTTGATTATTATATATTTGTGCTATTTTGCTCATTTGTAACCATTAGATGTATTTGTATAGCTTAATTTTGATGATTATTGCATTTTAACTTGTACTCCCTATTTTTATAATTGTTTTCATAAAAATGTGTTTAGCTTTATGTATATGTTAATTTTGTCTAAAACTATTAGATATACATGTCTATCCTAAGTCACTTGCTTTTCATGTAAACTATTGTGGACTCACTTGTGTTTGGATATGTATGTATACTTCAAGTTTAGACAAAATATACGTATGCCATGAAGTTTGTATTATTTTGATGAAAATTAAATTTTTATGTTTTTTATGTTTATAAAAAAATTTCATTGAGCTTCATTGCCCTATTTTCATGATTTTGTTGATTATATGATTCTTACACTCACATTATTTTTATTTACTCATGATTTTTTTTTCATGAGCCTATATGTGCATTATTACTATTTGAGTATCGATGATCGTGTGACTTACATGTTTTCATAGATATATTCATGTTTTATTCCTTACTTGAAGGATTTAGTACTAGTTTTCAAAATTATCCTTAAACTAGTCTTATTCTTCATATGGTAGTGATTTTCAAACTATACTAAAATATTTTCAAATCATATTTTTGAAAACCCCTACCTTCAAAGGGCGGATGGTTGGGCGACCATGCTTTGTATGTTCAAAATTGAAAATCTATTTAAACATGTATATGAAAGGGAGGTAGCTATGAGATATACATGATTCTAATGAAAATTCTATCTTTGTATACTCATATGTGTTTTCTATATATGTATGCTTCAAACTTCAATCAATATCAATTTAAATTGGTATATCCATTTTCATACATATATATGATTTGATTGTGCTTGTTTTACAATATCTTTACATTGTTAAAGCACAAATTATGTTTATGCTAAGCTTGACCTAATTTTAAATGGCAATTGGTATCTTAATGAGCTTATGCATTATTTTCAATTGGTATTTCAATTGGTATTTCAATTGGTATCAAAATATACTTCATATTGTATCTTTCAATTGGTATCCAAAATTTACAAGATATTTCATTGGTATAAGAAACTTACAATGTTTCATTTTCAATTGGTATCGAAATTTACTATTGGTATCTAAAATTTATTTTTCAATTGATATAATCTATTGGCACTTTTAAAAAAAAAATTTCAAGTGGTACCAACTTTTGTTTTGTCAACTACAATTTGATTTTATTAGTATCCAAATTTATTTTGTTGACTTCCAGAAAATTCAAAAATTTGTTTTAAAAGTGATTTCAAAATATTTTGATATGTTTTGCTTATATGCAAGGGGAGCTTAACATCTC
The DNA here is from genome assembly GCA_038442645.1 of Agave tequilana. NCBI lineage: Eukaryota > Viridiplantae > Streptophyta > Magnoliopsida > Asparagales > Asparagaceae > Agave > Agave tequilana. The sequence goes on along the minus strand of JAVJIF010009071.1, from coordinate 69,820 downwards.
CTCTCTATATATATATTCATGTTGAGTGTATCTCACATTGAGGAGCTTGACCTCTTTATTTTATGTGATACATATGCGTAGGGGGAGCTTAACATTTCCACTTATACATTGCACATTATACTTTATGTGAGTTAAAGTTTAGTCATCCCTTCTTCATGTAACGCATGTACGCAGGGGGGGCTAACATATCGTCTCTTCTCTTCATGAATGAATATCGCATATACATCTTTATTGTTTGATTTGTCCTCACCCCTTTGTTGATGAATTGACAAAAAGAGGGAGAAGAATTTGGTGAGTTTATATATGCATATTTTATATCCTATTTATGCATATATCTTTTGTTTAGTTTATATACTTTATTGAATATCTTTATTATTTATTACTATGCATGACTTAAGGGGGAGCTTCTATGAAGCTTAACTTTAATCCGTGTATATATAACTCCATGAGTTTTGTCATCATGAAAAAGGGGGAGATTGTTGGCCCAAAGGCCCATCACTCTAGTTTTGATGATGATTAACTCATATAGTTATAGTACTAATGATCTTGTGTTTAATTAGTCTCAGATATTTGATCAAGATCTTAGTACAAGAGTTCGTGCATCAAGATCGCATCTAGCACTCAGTTGGAGAAAGCTCTTTTGATCGTGTTTGGATCGGGTTGTCTTGAAGATGAGGATCGTCAAGAAGACTTCGATTTGTTTAGTTTGTATTTAGATCTTGTGTAAAGATAGATAGTATTGATATGCTCAAGTTCACATGCACACAAGTTTGATATGCTTAGTTTTCGGTTTAACCGGTTTTGGTTTTTATATATACATATATATGATTTTCATGAATAGATAGAATCAAAACAAGTTTACATGATTTAATGTATATTGGATTAGACCTATATACATGCATGCTTTACATATTTAGAAAAACTTATTTTGAGGATCCTATTCATGTGTTTGGAATTTTGTATTTATCAAACTTATTTTTGGATTTCATGTCAAAAACATAGATATATCTATTACATGTATATTAAATTCTATCCATATACAATATGCTTCAAAAAGAGTTTAAATATCATGTTTTTGTATTTATACAAGTTTGATAAAAATCGGATTTCCATTTCAAAGTTTTTATGGAAAATATGGTTTTTATGTTTAAGTCTAATTTCAATATCACAAAAATGGTTCAAATAGTTTAGAACATGTGTTGAATTTTAGTCACACATATTTGTTCTTCAAATATTTGTAAGAACTGATTTTTGTGAAATTTATAAGTATCTATGGGATTTTATTTGATTTAAATTAACCAAGTTTTAAGTCCCTGAAAATCCCAGCCAGACTCAATTGGCGGTCGATCGGACGGTCAACGGACCAGGGGTCGGTCGATCGGACCGGTCGACCGATGTGCACGAAACGTGCACAAAAGGCCAGCCTACACGGCCGGTCGACCGACTGTAAGCACCCAACTCTCGGGTGCTGCCGATCTACAGGGCGGTCGACCGACAGGCTTGGCCCAGTCGACCGGGCGGTCGACCGGAGGCTCAACGGTCAGAAAAATGACCGTTGGCCGGTCGACCAGAAGGACGATCTGGGCATTCCAGACTGCCAACGGTTATATTGTTTGAGAGGCTATATAAGGCCATCTCTTGGGCTGTTTTTTATAAGGTTTTTGAGAGCTAAAATTTCTATCTTTCTCAGTGGTTTAGCAAGAAGTTTATAAGAGTTTTCGTGGTTAAAAGTTCTATTTTTATTTGTTTTCAAGGGTTGGAAAAATCAAAGAAAAAAAGAGTCTTTGGGGAAATCGTTTTGATCTTCAGATCCATTTCATTCTAATATTTTTTTCAAGTGTTTTTCTTTGTGATTTGTTTTCCAAACACCTTATTTTCTCACACATGAGCTATCATCTCTATCCTATCTATAGGATCTTGTTTTTGTGAGGAAAATTGGTTTGTAGTCTATAGTGATCACCAAGCGTTGTTTGTGATCTTTGAGATCACCAAGATTGTAACTTTCTCTTTACTTTGGTTTGTGCCTATACTTCTGAGTGTAGTGGAGGTTGTGATTTGGGTTTGTGGTTATCCCTCTTGTGAAGAAGTAATTATGGTTGTCGTTTGACTTAGTGCCTTATCCCTCTTGTGTGAGGTGATTGTTGTTTTGGCTTTGTGCATTGCCTCTTGTGTAGAGGTGGTTGTTGTTGGATAGAGGGGTTGTGTACTCCTAAGTGTTGGCCCAAAAGGTTACACTCTCTATTTGCTTAAGTTTTAATGATAACAAAACACATAGAAGCTATTTGGTACTAATAAGTTGTTTAGAATGAGTTTCAGGTTTGTACAAGTCATGATGGCCTTTCTAAGCTATTGTAAAGAATTATGATGCTAAAGGGCAAATGGCGCAAGAGGACGTTTTCATAGAAGAGAAGGCTCTAACTTGGCGTAACGCGGCTCAGAGACTTCCTTTCTCAGTTTTTATAATTTTTAGTGTGTTAAAGAATAGTGTATAGTGTTGAAGCTCAATATTCCCCACACACAAGATTTTGCACATGATTTTTCTGAAAGATGTTTCTCCTATATACAAAATATTTTTAAATATATTCTAATACTTACAAACTCTATTTTATATAGTATACCTAGTCTTGATCAAAATTAATTTGAAAATTATCAAGATCTTCAAAATCATTTTCAAAAGAACTGTTTTTGGCCTGTTGCGGTCGACCGGACGGTCGATCGACTCTATTTCAGGTCAGAGCAGTCGACCGGACGGTCGACCGCACTTCTGACCGTTTGGGTGCGTGCATATGTGCATGTTTCCCGGTCGACGGGCGGTCGACCGGACCCCATATCGGTCGACCGGACCCCATGTCGGTCGACTGAGCTTCGGCCGACGGAAAGCACCCATGTTTCTGTTTGTTACGGTCGACGTGGGCTGCCAACGGTTATATTTTTTTGAAAACCGGTCGGCCGGCCGGTCGACCGTGAGCTTAATTTTAGCCCAACGGCTAGTTTTTTAAACACGTTTTAAAACGTGATTTTCTTCTCTAAACGAATTTGAGGACTGGATTTGGGTCTAATCTTTGCTAATTATTCATTATAACAGTTTACTCTTTAATCCCTACCTTTATCCTATAAATAAGGATGATTAGGGTTGAGGTGATTATAACAATCCTTTGCAAAAAGAAATCAAGTTTAAGTCTTTCAAAAGAAGTTTTTGCTCTTAGTTTTTGTGCTCAAAATTCTCTCTTTTTACTGAAGTTATTTTTGATTCAAAACTCTCTTCAACTTTATTTTCTTTTTCACTTACAAAACTTGAGCTTCAATCCTACACATTATTCTCTAGGGTTTTTGTAAGGGAAAAAGTTTTTCAAGAGAGAGTTTGTGGTCTTTTGATCACCAAGATATCATTGTATCTGTGGCTCCACTACCTCTGGACTAGAGGAGCGTGATTGAGGAGTTGGGTACTCCCTTGTGGTTGTAATCCTTTGTGGAAGTTATAGTGATTCTTAAATCCTTCTGGGTGAAGGCAGGGACGTAGAGCTGGGTGCTCGAACCTCGAAACAAATCTCTGTGTTTGCGATTGGTTTATTTGTGTTATTTACTTGCTTTATATTCATTGCGATATTGTCGATCAAAACTCATACAACAAGATTGCATTGCGCACCTCAAACTCTTATTTAGAGGAATCACGAGGAAGGAGTTCAGAGCCCTTCATGGGGTATTCGGCTTCTAATCTTGTTTCGGGTGATCGTTGCATCATAACATTTTAAATTTGTGTATTGATTAGCATTATCACCTATTCACCCCCTCTAGGTGATTTCAATTGGTATCAGAGATAGGACTCTAGTTTTTGGCTTCACATCCTTAGAGAGATCCTAAAATTTGCTAATCACAATTTTCATATCTTCATTCATTCACTAGTAAAGATGGCCGACAACATTAAGACCCCTCCCAAATTTGATGGACTCAACTTTACCATATGAAAAGTTAGGATGACCATTTTTCTATAATCTCTAGGTAGTCTAGTTGCTAAGTCCTTGACCAAACCTTATAGTAGACCCGAAAGTGTGGACACTTGGTCTGAACTTACTTTCAAGGAATTTGATGCTAATTCAAAGGCTCAAAATGCCCTACTTTTAGCTTTGAATGAGGATGACCTAACACGGGTTACCCATTGCAAATCCGCCTATGAGATTTAACAACACTTATTGGTCACTCATGATGGAACATTACAAGTCAAGAGAGCTAAAATAGATCTCTTGCGTTCCCAATATGAAAGTTTTAGAATGCTAGAAGATGAATCTATTGATGATATGATTATCAAGTTTACTAAGATTACAAATGCTCTTTCTTCTCTAGGTGATGATATAAGCAACGACCAAAAGGTGCGTAAAGTGATTCATGCTCTTCCTTCGTCATGGAGTTGAATGACAAAGACGAGATGGAGCTCATAAGTCTTATCGGAAATCTAAAGACTCATGAGATGGAGAAGAAGGCTAGAGAAGAAGCAGTACCTCAAAAGAAAAAGTCCATAGCTTTCAAGTCTTCCTCTACCAACTACGATGATGAAGAAGATGAAGAAGATGATGAAGAGCTATCTCTCATTGTGGGAAATGTAAAAAGAATGTACCGCAAGAATAAGCTCAACTATAGAAAGCGATGGGAAGGGAAGGAGGAGAAAAGGATCATATGCTACAACTGTCGGAAACTGGCCGATTGTCCAGATTTCAAGAAAAAGATGACCTTCTCCTTGAAGCAAAAGAGGCCGGTTGAAAAGCACAAAGCCACTTGGGATTCGGAAAGTGAATCCGAAGATGAAGTCGATACAGCAAATGTGTGTTTCATGGCAAACACACCAAGGTAACTACTCAACCACTTGATGATGAAAGTGAAATAAGTAGAGAAATGTTAGTATATGTTTTTGTTGAACTTTCAGAAAGTTTTGATGATAAAAAGGTAGAGTGTTCAAAATTGAAAAAGGAAATAGAGATGCTTAAAAATCAACTTGCAATTTCTTCAAAAGAAAAGGATGAACTTTCTTCTAATCTTATTTCAACAAAAAGAGATTTTGATGCTTATAGAGTTGCTTGTAAAGCTAAATTTCCAAAAATTGATGAAAATGAATTATCCTTGTTAAAAACTAAAATCAATGATTTTGGAAATGTTTTAAAAGAATGTGCTTTTAACACTACTAAATTAGAAGAAATGTTTTCAAAGAAGCATATGCACACTCCACATGCTAAAAATGATAAAACAACTCATGCTCATCATGCCAACACATCACATGTCACTCATGTTAAAACTACTCATGCTCACAATTCAAATGTTCGTAAGCCACATGCTCATTATGCTTTTAAATATGGAAGAATTTATAGATGCACTTATTGTGGCCGGAATGGCCATTTAGCTAAATTTTGCTATGATCATATAAATAGTACAAATAATCTTGTGTGGGTTTGAAACACTAACTCTTTAGGACCCAAGAAAATGTGGGTACCAAAATCAAGTCTTAAATTATTTGATGTAGGTACACACCAAAGCTCCAAGACGTAAGGAGCGGTGGTACCTTAATAGTGGTTGTTCAAGGCATATGACATGGGACATCAACAATTTCACAACCCTATCAAGGTACGTTGAAGGTGACACCGTTACCTTCAGAGATGACTCCAAGGGCATCATCATCGGTATAGGTAACATTAAAATTGGTGCATCTCCTTTAATAGAAAATGTTGTTCTTGTTGATGGGCTTAATCATAAGTTGCTTAGTATAAGTCAACTATGTGATCGTGGTCTCAAAGGATTGTTTGATGAATCTTCTCGCAAAATTTTTGATTGTAAAACAAATGATTGTATTCTCACTAGATTTCGTGAAAATAATGTTATATTATTGACATGCTTAATTTGGATTGTTCTACTAAATGCTTGAATGCTTTTGATGAGATTTCATGATTATGGCATAGAAGATTAGGACATGCATCTTTTGATCACCTTGCTAGAATTAATTCTAAGGAATTGGTGAAGGGTATTCCTTGTTTGAAGTTTGAAAAAGACCGCATTTGTGGTGCGTGCCAACTTGGGAAACAAACCAAGTCTTCTTTCAAACTAATTAAGGATATCATGTCAACTAGGCTATTAGAATTGATTCACATGGATCTTTTTGGACCAACTAAAACTAAAAGCTTAAATTGAAATAGATATGTTTTTGTTTTAGTTGATAATTTTTCTCGTTTCACTTGGGTTTTCTTTTTGAGCATAAAGATCAAACTTTTTCGCATTTTAAGATTTTTCGAAAGAGGGTTGAAAAAGAAAAAGGATTTTCGATTTTACGGATAAGAAGTGATAGAGGTGGTGAGTTTGTTAATCAACTCTTCATGACTTATTGTGATGAAAAGGGAACTAAGCATGAAATGTCATGTCCTAGAACTCCACAACAAAATGGAGTAGTTGAAAGGAAGAATAGAACTCTTCAAGAAATGGCTAGGACTATGATAAGTGAATATGGGCTCCCTCAATACTTATGGGCCGAGGCCGTAAACACCACATGCTACATATCAAGCCGTATTTATTTGTGCAAAAATACTTTCAAAACCTCTTTTGAAATTTATCATTTAAGAAAACCAAATATTTCATACTTTAAAGTTTTTGGATGCAAGTGTTTTGTTTTGAATACTAAAGATAATTTGGGTAAATTTGATGCTAAAGCTTATGAATCAATCTTTGTTAGATATTCTAGTACTAGCAAAGCTTATAGAGTATTCAAGAAATCATCTCATACTATTGAAGAATCCGTGCATGTTAAATTTGAAGAATCTAATATTATTGTGGAGAATGTTGTAAAGATTAACTCATTAGGTGAGGACATGGAGAAAAATATCCTTGAAGGACTCACCCATCCAAGAAGACAAGTAAGAACCCATTGGTGAAATTCAAAAGGATGAAGTGAAAAAATCTCAACCACTTCCTAAAGATTGGAGATATGCTATAAATCATCCCAAAGATCTCATCATAGGTGACGTATCAAAAGGGGTAACTACTCGCTCCAAACTCCATGAATTGTGTGAAAATTTTGCATTCATATCTCATTTTGAACCCAAAAACATCCTCGAAGCCGAGGGTGACTCATATTAGTTGCTAGCTATGCAAGAAGAGCTCAATCAATTTGAGCGCAACCAAGTTTCACACCTTGTTTCTAGACCCCATGATAGACCAATAATTGGTACTAAGTGGAATTTTAGGAACAGTTGGATGAGTCAGGAAATGTTATTAGGAATAAGGTTAGGTTAGTGGCCCAAGTTACACTCAAGTTGAAGGAATCGACTTTGAGGAGACCTTTGCACCCGTAGCATGGCTTGAAGCCATACGGATCACACTAGCTTATGCATCTTTTAAAAATTTTAAACTTTTTCAAATGGATGTAAAAAGTGCATTTTTAAATAGTTTTATTGATGAGGAAGTTTATGTTGAACAACCTCCCGTTTTGTAGATCATGTTCATCTAAATTTTGTTTTCAAACTTGATAAAGCATTGTATGGTTTAAAACAAGCTCCAAGAGCTTGGTAGAAAGGCTTTCTAGTTTTCCTCTTTCAAATGATTTTGTTAAAGGTAAAGTAGACACCACACTATTTACTAAACATGTTGATAGTGACACTCTTATAGTTCAAATATATGTTGACGATATAATCTTTGGTTCTACTAATGAGTTACTGTGCAAGGAGTTTGAACAATGCATGCAACGTGAATTTGAGATGTTATTAATGGGTGAATTGAACTATTTTCTTGGACTCCAAATCAAGCAAATGTGTGATGGGATATTCATATGTCAAGCCAAGTACTCCAAGGAACTCATCAAGAAATTTGGACTTGAAGACTCAAAAATTTGCAACACTCCTATTGCTACCACCACCAAGCTTGATAAGGACGACCAAGGTAAGTGCGTTGATATAAAATTATATAGAAGCGATTGATAGTTTGTTATATTTAACGGCTAGTAGGCCGGATATTATGTTTAGTGTGTGTCTTTGTGCTAGATTCCAATCGTGTCCCAAAGAATCTCATTTAATTGTGGTAAAACACATTATTCGTTATATTAAGGGCACTATTGGAATGGGTCTTTGGTATCTGAAAATCGTAGATTTCTCAATGACGAGTTTTTCGAATGCCGACTATGTGGGTTGTAGAGTGGATAGGAAGAGTACTAGTGGAACATGTCAATTTCTTGGTAATTATCTTGTTTCATGGTCTTCCAAGAAATAAAATTCGGTAGCCCTCTTAACCGCCGAGGCGGAGTATGTTGCGGCGGGGGCTTGTTGTGCACAAGTCCTTTGGATGAAACATACTCTTCTTGATTATGATTTGCATTATGACCATATAAAAATATTTTGTGATAATACTAGTACTATTCATATGACTAGGAATGCAAATCAACATAGTAAGACCAAGCACATTGAGATTCGATATCACTTCTTTAGAGATCATTTTGAGAAAGGTGATATTGATATTGATTATGTTTCTTTCGATTTTCAACTTGCCGATATTTTCACTAAACCACTTGACTATAATAGATTTTTTTTTATATGTGGTGAACTTAATGTTTGTGTTGTTGAATAAAGAAGTTTTCTTACTAATATATCCCTTTTTGATGTATGACAAAAAGGGGGAGAAATATGTGTTATGAGCTGGTGTTTTATACTTGTTTCATTGATGGTGTTTTATGGTGTTTTATTGTGTCTTATGGTGTTTTATTGATGCTTAAATCAAATTTCAAAAATTCTCTCATAATAAATTGTTTTATAATTGTTTAATATAGCATTATTTGAAGGGGAGTTTTTACCTCCCATTTATATCTTGTGTTATAGCCTATGTGTTTTGTCATCATCAAAAAAGGGGAGATTATTGGCCCAAAAGGTTACACTCTCTATTTGTTTAAGTTTTGATGATAACAAAACACATAGAAGCTATTTGGTACTAATAAGTTATTTAGAATGAGTTTCAGGTTTGTACTAGTCATGATGGTCTTTCTAAGCTATTGTAAAGAATTATGATGCTAAAAGACAAATGGCGCAAGAGGACGTTTTCATAGAAGAGAAGGCTCTAGCTTGGTGTAACGCAGTTTAGAGACTTCCTTTCTCAGTTTTTATAATTTTTAGTGCGTTAAAGAATAGTGTATAGTGTTGAAGCTCAATATTCCCCACACACAAGATTTTGCACATGATTTTTCTAAAAGATGTTTCTCCTATATACAAAATACTTTTAAACATATTCTAATACTTACAAACTCTATTTTATATAATATACCTAGTCTTGATCAAAATTAATTTGAAAATTATCAAGATCTTCAAAATCATTTTCAAAAGAACTGTTTTTGGCCTGTTGCGATCGACTGGACGGTCGACCGGCTCTGTTTTAGGTTAGAACGGTCGACCGGGCGGTCGACCGCACTTCTGACCGTTTGGGTGCGTGCATATGTGCACGTTTCCCGGTCGACCGGGCGGTCGACAGGACCCCATGTTGGTCGACCGAGCTTCGGTCGACTGAAAGCACCCATATTTCTGTTTGTTACGGTCGACCGAGCGGTCGACCGTGCGCTGGCAACGGTTATATTTTTTTGAAAACTGGTCGACCGGCCGGTCGACCGTGAGCTTAATTTTAGCCCAAACGGCTAGTTTTTTAAACACATTTTAAAACGTGGTTTTCTTCTCTAAACGAATTTGAGGGCTGGATTTGGGTCTAATCTTTTCGAATTCTTCATTATAACATTTTACTCTTTAATCCCTACCTTTATCCTATAATAAATAGGGATGATTAGGGTTGAGGTGATTACAACAATCCTTTGCAAAAAGAAATCAAGTTTAAGTCTTTCAAAAGAAGTTTTGCTCTCAGTTTTTGTGCTTAAAATTCTCTCTTTTTATTGAAGTTTTTTTGATTCAAAACTCTCTTCAACTTTAGTTTCTTTTTCACTTACAAAACTTGAGCTTCAATCCTACACATTATTCTCTAGGGTTTTTGTAAGGGAAAAAGTTTTTCAAGAGAGAGTTTGTGGTCTTTTGATCACCAAGATATCATTGTATTTGTGGCTCCACTACCTCTGGACTAGAGGAGTGTGATTGAGGAGTTGGGTACTCCCATGTGGTTGTAATCCTTTATGGAAGTTATAGTGGTTCTTAAATCCTTCTGGGTGAAGGCGGGGACGTAGAGCTGGGCGCTCGAACCTCGAAATAAATCTCTGTGTTTGCAAATTGTTTATTTGTGTTATTTACTTGCTTTATATTCATTGCTATATTGTCGATCAATACTCATACAACAAGATTACATTGCGCACCTCAAACTCTTATCTAGAGGAATCACGAGGAAGGAGTTCAGAGCCCTTCACGGGGTATTCGGCTTCTAATCTTATTTCGGGTGACCGTTGCATCATAACATTTTAAATTTGTGTATTGATTAACATTGTCACCTATTCAACCCCCCCTCTAGGTGATTTCACTAAGTTTGTAATTAGTAAGTTCTCAGTGGAGGTTCCCTGTGTGGGAGGTCCTGTGTGGACATATAGTGAAAATCCTTCTGTATGAAGGCGGAAACGTAGAGCAGTGGCTCGAACTTCGAAAAATATCTTGGCGTTTGCATTTGATCCACTATCTCTAAACTCTCTCTCTCTTTTATATCTTGCATTGCATCATATTGTTCATATCATATATATGCTTGGTATTGATTTTGTTCCTCACTAGTGTTGAACCAAGAAGCTTCATATAGCACCTTAACTCTTATTTAGAGGAATTTAGAGGAGATAGTCCAGAGCCCGTCACGGAAATTCGGGTACACTCTTTGGTTGTACTTAGTGTGTTGCAATTAGTTTTAATTCCACATTATTTGTTATTAGATTAGCCATACACCTATTCACCCCCCTCTAGGTGTATTTTCATAAAGTACTATGATATTATTAAGGGAAAAATATCTTTGTCCCTTGTATTTTTTTCTAAATTATTTATTTATCCCTTCCGCAACTTTTCTTCGTCATTTGTCCCTATCTCATACTTACTATCTCATTACACCCTGTAGTGATCGGATTTTGACCCTCATTAAGATCACGACACATGACACGCCACATGGAAGCATCGCATCTCTATTTGTAGATCTAGCTCACATACAACCCTAACAGGTACTAAAAAAAGCCTCTTGCCTCACCTCGAGCCCACATCCAGTCAGACATTACTAATCCGGATCCACTACTTAGCCGGAACTGTGCAAGTCTCCTGGGCTCCAATAATGGTACAAGGATCCTTTTCGGAGCTACGAAGTCTCTGACACGAAGAATCTTCGAAGCCTGCTACTCCTGCACTGCTTATAGCTGGATGGCTCGATCCCCGCGATTTGCAGATCCAGCTATGATGTCAGATCATCCCCACGATCCAAATGTTATAACACCCTTACTTCAATGAGAGCTATTATAAATAGTGGAAGATATCTCTACATGATAATCCCTACGATCAAGCGACGGGATCTGGGCAGTTACAAATAAATCATAATGTGCCAATCGTGTAGTTGCTGAGATCTGAAATATTTGACATACATTAACAGCTAGTCTGGTATTATGCAACTCCTTCTCCATAAAGAAAGTGATTCACTTTGATTATCATCGAGAACATTAATTGCTAAAAAGAATACAGAGAATATGAAAAGTGTATGTGATTGATTTTAACTCTAAATCTTCACGATTTAACCGCTATAGCAAGAGCTAAACAGGTCGAATCTTAGGGAGAAATGCGATGGAAGCTTTTTGGTAATATTATCTTCTTATTATTTTCTCTATTTAAAGAACTTAGAAAAGAAAAGATGAATTGTATGTAGATAAAGAATTAAACTAAAAGAAAGGTTCACACATTCTAATAATCAACCACCATATATGCTAATGCTAGATAGATAATTACTTCACTTCAAATCCTAAACATGATATTCTATCACAAAATCAAGTAATATACATGAAAAACTAGGATACAGGTTGAAATAGCACTAAACAAGATATAACATTACAATATCAAGATTGTCTGTCAAGTATAAAGTAAGAAAAATCATTAGAGAAAGTACAAGAAAATTTTTAACTCTAATACTTATTAAAATTGAACATTAAAATATGAAATATTTATCAAGTATAGATTAAGAAGAACAATTAAAAAGTGTTTAAACTAGTTGCTTAGCCTAATGAGTCTTCAAGAATAAAGATTAAAATAGACATGCATATGATCCCATCCGGTTATCTACTAGACATTAGATGTGATGGTGGTGATATATTAGTATGCCATGAGAAAAGACCTAACTACTCATGGTAAACATGGGAAATAAAAGAAAGCAAGAAATAAAATAATAAAGTAAAATCAAAATTAAAAACAAAAACAAAGATATGAGAAAGATAGAAGTTGTTTATTGATTATCACAATCAATCACAAGAGTTGTCTTCCTCCTCGTACAAAAATAAAAATTCGGAAAGAAAATAGATCTAAAGAAAAATCTTAATTTTGATCTCTAACGTTAGATGATAGATTATGAGAGGCCTCTTTAAATAGACCTCGAACCTAATCATACTAGGATACAAATAAGAAGGTTTCCTAATTCAATGCGAAAATTCAATCTTCATCAATTAATGTGTTGATCGCTAAATATGACTCATCAGATCACTAAATTGGACAGAGTGATAAACATAAACATTATAGTCCTTCAAGTATTCTTTCTGTCGTATCTTGAATCATCAGATTTGAAAATCTGTAGAGAAAGTTATGATCCGAATACTAAAATGTGTATAGTCTGAATCTGAGTCTAAATTGATTTTGAACTCCATTTAATTTGAATTATCCTCCTTATTCCTTAAAAAATTAGTATTATCTCATTCATCTTCTAAGACTTTATCTTCTGAATTTGAACTTGAATTTAGGAGATGAAGATTAATCCTTTCCTCTTTTGGATTCAATTTAATTTAAAATCCAACTTTAGATGGGATTGAAGCTTCTTCCACTCATTATCTCCTTTTTTATTGAATTTTTACACATCATAAACAAAAAGAGGGTTAATAGCATTAATTAATAAAGGAATATCAAGGATATATGTGTAAAAGTGATGATAAAATATAATTTTGGACTACAATCACACCCCCACACCTATCTTTTAATCGTCATCGAGCAAAACTAAAAAAGAAAATCTGAACTAATCTAACCTAACTCACTTTTGTAGGAATCACGGTTGCACTTAGCATGTGCAACAAGCCGTTAAACCTCTAAATTACCTCTAGTGGACGAGTGCTGTCTCATGAGGGTTTTCAGTGAATTACACCAACAAAATTCATAAAGAAAAAAATAAAATGTCAGTATTTTTGAAATACTATTTTTGAAAGATAAGAATATTTGAAATAACTTTTGAGAAAATCAAGTAAGCTATAAGTCTTAGAACTATAAATTATTCATTCTGATACTTAGTCTCAATGCAAAAATTTTATTATCAATTTAGGTTAGGATTAAAACTGAATTTCTCACTTAGTCTTTTATTTTACTCTAAGTCATATGCACATTTGTGACCATAAGCTCTTTTTACTTGGGATTCTTTAACTTCAACTCTCATGCCTTATATATTTATTTCTTTCTTTTTTTTATAAGAAGTTCGAAGTATTACCACGTTGCCCTTTAAGCACTTCTTTTCTTCTTTTTTTTAATATGTATAAGTCATCTAATTTTCTTTTGTGTAAGTATCAAGGCTTCTTGAGGCCCTAATACCTAACTAATTGATTATTAGAGGTGTTAATACATATATGATATGAATATTTTTTTAATTATTTTTTAAACTTATCTAATTACCTTTCGCGTAAATACATTTTTTAGGCCAAAGTACCTAGCAATCAATAATTAGATTTGTTTATCTTATATATATATTTTTCTAAGACATATGAGTCTTTGTTTTGAATCCCAAGTGTGAATGTGAATAAAGTATGCATATTTCATCAAGGTAAAAATATCAAGACTAAATTACTTTTTCAATTTTTTCTCCTAAGCCTAAAAATCAAACAAATAATCTTATTTTGACCAAGTGTTAAGAAATCCTAATTATTATTTTCTTATTCCTTAAAATTAACTTAATTTCTTTCAAATTAAAATCAAAATACTTTTTTTTAAAAAGTTTTTAAAAGAAAAAAATTGTTAGTATCTACCTATGTTAATATGTTAGTAAATCCTCCACCACACCTATCACATGCATTGTCCCCAATGCATGAAATAAAATGTAAAAGAGGTACACCTGTAAATCTATTTAGGTCTATTCCCTCTAACTCGCTTTCCATTATTCCAATGTATCCTCTTTAGTAGTAAAATTGGAGAGGTCAGTCTTTTTGTTATTTTACCTCTCATCCTCTTCAACTTGTTCATCACTTTCCTCTTCCTCCTTCTCTTGTTCTCTCCACTACTCTTTACAAATTCATCCTCATTATCATACAATATTATTGGTGCAACATGAATACCTAAAAATATGAGCACATCCTCATACATCTCCTCAAAACTTAAATTAACTATATCTTTTGGAGGATGTAATTAACCAAGGCATCCTTAATCGAATCATCCAAACAATTAAGTTCATCTTCAAAATAGTTTTCAAAACTTTGGTCAATTTGAGGTTCTTAATAATTGCACCTAATTATAGGATAGGATGTAAAATATGATAGAGTGAGGTGGGATAGTCATGATAATTTGAAAAGAGGTTGATGGATGAAAAGATGGTCTTGACCTATCAAATGAATTGTAACAAATGAATTTAGATAGGCCATGGGGAATATTTTTTTATTTTCACACAAACAGTAAAGAATTTAGTTAGAAAAAATTGTATACCATTCTCTCCCTGGCAACGTCGCTAAAATTTGATTGTCAAAAAGAATACAAAAATATGAAAAATGTATGTGATTAGTTTTAATTTTGAATCTTCACAATTTAACCACTGTAGTAAGAGCTAAACGGGTCGAAACTCAGGAAGAGATGCGATGAAATCTTTTCGATAATATTGTCTTCTTATTATCTTCTCTATTTAAAGAACTTAGAAAAGAAAGGATAAATTGTATGTGGATAAAGAATTAAAGTAAAAGAAAGGTTAACAACTTACTAATAATCAACCACCATACATGCTAATGCTAGATAGATAATTACTTCACTTCAAATTCTAAACATGATATTCTAATACAAAATCAAGTAGATACATGGGACAACAACTATGATATGGGTTGAAATAGCACTAACCAAGGTACAAAGTAAGAAAAATCATTAGAAAGTACAAACAAATCTTTAATCCTAACACTTATTAAAGTTGAACATTAAAATATTAAGATATTTATCAAGTATAGATTAAGAAGAATAATTAAAAAGTGTTTAAACTAGTTGCTTATCCTAATGAGTCTTCAAGAATAAAGATTGGAGTAGGCATGCATATAATCTAATCCAATTATCTACTAGATATTAGATGTGATGGTGGTGATATATTAGCTAGCCATGAGAAAAAACCTAGATACTCATGGTAAACATGAGAAACAAAAGAAAGCAAGAAATAAAGCAAAATCAAAATTAAAAACAAAACAAAGATTTGAGAAATATAGAACCTGTTCATTGATTGTCACGATCAATTACAATAGTTGTCTTCCTCCTCGTACAAAAATAAAAATTCGGAAAGAAATTAAATCTAACTAAAAACCCTAATTTTGATCTCTGATATGAGATGATAGATTATAAGAGACTTTATCTCTTTAAATAAACCTCAAAACTAATCATACTAAGATACAAATTAGAAGGTTTTCTAATTCAATATGAAAATTCAATCTTGCAGCAAGTTGACGTGTGGATCACTGAATTTGACTTATCAAATAGCTGAATTAGATAAAGTGATAAACGTACGAATTGTAGTCCTTCAAGTCTTCTTCCTGTAGCATCTTGAATCATCAGATTTAAAAATCTGTAGAGAAAGTTATGATCCAAATACAAAAAGGTGTATAATCTGAATTCGAGTCTTAATTGATTTTGAACTCCATTTAATTTGAATTATCCTCCTTATTCCTTGTACAATTAGTTTATCTCATTCATCTTCTAGAACTTTATTGATCAGTCGCTGATATTGCATATTCATTGTCACATTCTCATACTTATTACATAATAAACTCTATTTTTAATCCTAATTATTGTCTAATTTATATGCAGACCCATTGCTAAAGTAAATGAAAGAGAAATGAGCCCAAAAGCCCATCAAAATTCTGATTTAATTCAAAATTAACTCAAAATCAGAAAATCAGGGCAAATCATGGCAAATCTGGAAAGTTAAAAATTGGTTAAAACAAATCTTCCAAAATCAATTGGTTAAAGCCAAAAATCAAAGGCAATTTCGTCAAATTTAGGAGTTGCAACGGGAGTTCCAGAACTAGATAAAGTCAAATCACAAAACTAGGAGCTGTACCCCCAGGTATGGCCACCTGGCCACAACCAGGCCGCGAAATCACGGCCAAAGCCGCGTTTCTGTGACTTTGTTGAAGAAGTTGGGGGAGCGTTTGCTCCCCTATCTTTGTACACTCTCTCCCGTTTGGTTTTGCCTATAAATATTGAATTTTTTAGAGACCAAAAGTGCGACCAAGTAGAGAATAGAATTTAGGTTATTCTGTAGTTTGTAACTTAGATTTTTAGTTTTCTTTTATGTAATTTTTATTTTATTTATGTAATTGAGAGGAAAGGAAACTTTCATAGAGGAATGAGAACAAGCTTGTACTGAGGGTGACACCGGTGTAAATAATTTTTTCTTTCATTATTATTTGAATCAATTGAAGTTTTCTTTTCCTTTTATTCTTGTTTTTATTTGCTTCCCTCTTCTGTGTTTGTGGATCCAAATGAATCCGATAGCCTCGAAGTTGCCTTACCCTTGTAAGTGCCGTTGATGGCTTATGGTGATGGATATCCATTTCTATGATAGTGTAGCTTACCCTTTCATTTCATAGTGTATATAAGGAATAGGGAAGATCCTATTTGTCATATTTCGCTCGCCTTTAACAAAGGTACATCGTCAATACGGGTCAAAGGCAAGCAGGCGCTGAAGAGGTAAGTAAGTTTTTTAGGTTTTAGTTTTCTTTCTTTTAATTCTTTAGTTAGATCACCAACACCATCAAAACCCAACTCACTCTTTTCAATTTCTTTGTATATATCCATTTTCTATTTTCTCCACAGTCTCAATCTACAACTTTCTGTTAGCACAAAGGCCCATCACTCTAGTTGTAATGATGATTAACTCATGTAATTATAGTTTACTAATGATCTTGTGCTTAATTAGTTTCAGATATTTGATCAAGATCTTAAGAGGTGTTTAGCTTCAACAAAGGTGTTTTGGGGCTAACACATGTAGATTCAAGAGCTCGGATGCCAAGATCGCATCTAGCACTCGGTTGGAGTCAAGGTCGTTGGATCGCATTTAGATCGAGTCAGCTTGGAGACAAGAAGACTTCGGTTTGTTTTTATTTTAGTTTATGTTTAGTTCTTGTGTAAAAGTAGATAGTATTGATATGCTCAAGTTTACACACACAAGTTTTAATATGTTTGGTTTTTTGGTTTAACCGATTTTGAATTTCATGTCAAAAACATAGATATATATCCTATATGTATATTGGATTCTATCCATATACAATATGCTTCAATTTTATTTCAATATCATGTTTTTGTATTTACATGAGTTTTGGAGAAAACATATTTTCCTTTAGAAGTTTGTTTTCTAGAAAATACCATTTTTGTTTAGGCCAAATTTCAATATCACAAAAATGGTTCAAATAGTTTATTTTGTAGTATATGTTGATTTTTGATCACACATGTTTGGTATTCAAAGATATTACGAGACTTATTTTTGTGAAATTTATTTGATTTTATGGGATTTAAATGGTATTAAAAAGACAAGTTTTTCCATCCTAAAAATACCAGCCAGACTGCACTGGCGGTAGACCGGACGGTCCGGTCCGGTCGACCGGACCAGGAGTCAGTCGACCTGACCGGTTGACTGATGTGCACGAGACGTGCACAAAGGCCAGCCTACTCGGCCGATCGACCGTGTGGTCGACCGACTGAAAGCACCCCACTCTCCGGTGCTGGCCGGTCGACCGGGCGGTCGACCGGAGGCACAACGGTCAGAAATATGACCGTTGGCCGGTCGACCGACCGGTCGACCGGAAGGGCAAATCTGGCTTTTCTAGATTCCAACGGTTAGTTTTTAAAATGGGTTATAAATACCCATCCCTTGGGCTGTTTTCATTAAGAATTTTAAGAGCAATTTTTCCCATCTTTACAAGTGTTTAACAGCAAGTTTTTAAAAGAGTTTTTGTGTTAAAAAGATTTATCTTAATTTGTTTTTAAGGGTTGGAAAAATCAAAGAAAAATAGAGTATTTGGGATATTGGGTTTGATCTTCATTTCTATCTTTATCTAGCATTTTTCTCAAGTATTTTTCTTTGTGTTTTGATTTCCAAACACCTTAATTTCACACTTGAGCTATCATATCTATCCTATCTACAAGATCTTATTTTTGGTGAGAAAATTGGTTTGTGGTCTTTGTGATCACCAAGATTGTTTGTGGTTTATTGAGACCACCAAGTGTTGTAATTTTCTTTGCTTTGAGTTTGTGTTCATCCCTCTTGTGTAGAGGTGATTGAGATTAAGCTTTGGGTTTGTTGGTATCCCTCTATGTGTAGAGTTGATTGAGGTTGGAGTTTTAGCTTTGTGCCTATCCCTCTAAGTATAGAGGTGATTATTAGAGTTTTGGCTTAGTGCCTTATCCCTCTAAGTGTAGAGGTGATTGTTGTTGTGCCTTGCCTCCTGTGTAGAGGTTGTATTATTGGAGAGAAGAGTTGTATACTCCTAATTTGTATTTACCAAATCCTCACTGGAGGTTCCTGTGTGGGAAGTCCTGTGTGGACGCATTAGTGAAATCCTTCTGTGTGAAGGCGGGGACGTAGAGCAGTGGCTCAAACCTCGAAACATATCTTGGTGTTTGCATTTGATCCACTGTCTCTTAACTCTCCTTCTCTCTTTTATATCTTGTATTGATTCATATTGTTCATATCATATATGCTTGGTATTGTTTATGTGTGCCCATACTAATATTGAACCAAGATAGCTTCATATAGCACCTCAACTCTTATTTAGAGTAATTTAGAGGAGATAGTCTAGAGCCCTTCACTGGAAATTCAGCTACACTCTTTGGTTACACTTAGTGTGTTGTAATTAGTTTTTAATTCCACATCATTTGTCATTAGATTAGCCATACACTTATTCACCCCCCTCTAGGTGTATTTCACTTTCTTCCTAACTTGACTTTAACTTATTTTTTCTTTTCTTTTAAAGAACTAAAAGAAGATCTTTAACCATACTTTATAACTTAAAAGAGAACTTATTAAAAAAGCTTCCATCTTCAGTCCCTCCTTGTGGATAACGACCCATATAGCCACTTGCTATAGTAATAGAATTGAGTACTTGCACATTCTATTCTTAAAGTTCTGAAATTAGGCTTTCTAATCTGTCCATGTAATGAGCCTTTAATCGGTGACTCCCAAACCAAAAGGTCTTAGGGCACTGAGTGAGAAAACACCCCAAAGACTTAAGAACTCGAGCAAATAAGGCCACAAAGTTAAGGATTTTATTATATGAACCACTTTTAGGATTGAATACTTATGCTTTATGAGGCACAAATACCCAGCTTAATCAGAGGATTTTTATTTTTATTTTTTCTTTTTCTTTTTCTTTTTTTTAATAAGGCATAAAATCTTTGTTTTTGAACCCTAAGTGTGTCAGTGTATAAAGCGTGCATATATCATTTAGGTAAAAATCTAGACTAAATTACTTTTTTAAATTTTCTTCCTAACCTTGAAAATCAAACAAATAATCTTATTTTGATCAAGTATGAAATCCTAATTATGATTCTCCTATTCCTTAAAATTGACTTAATTTCTTTCAAAGAATATGCCAAAATATTGTTTCGATTTTCAAAAATTTTTAAAAGTAAAGAAAATATTAATAATTTTTTTATATAATAAAAGGAAACTTATGTTATGTTAGAACCCTCCCCCACACCTATCTCATGCATTGTCCTCAATGTATGAAGTAATGCATAGATGCATGAAAAAGAAGAAAGGGAAGGAAAATATTATCTTATGGTGGTGGTCTGATTGGGTCAAGCGTTGCTACCCAATAAAGATAATGTGTGTTGGCCCAAAGGCCTATCGCCCTAGTTTTGATGATGATCAACTCATGAAGTTATATTTACTAATGATCTTGTGCTAATTAGTGACAGATTCATGATCAAGATCTTAGTAGGTGCATAGCTCAACAAAGGATAAAAGAACAAGATTTGGAGCTTGCATGTGGTGATCCAAGGAGTTTTTGGATCAAGCTTGGACCAAGTCAAGAAGATGAGAAGCCTTCAAGTGAAGACTTCAAGAAGTTGAAGACTTGTGTCTAGGTATAGAATTTGTATTTGTGTTTAGTAAAAATGTAAAGGATAGATAGTTGGTGGATTGCTCAAGTCTATATCACACACACACTCTTGATTAGAACTCTTGATTTAAAGTGCTTTCATAAAAGATTTTGTTTAGAAAAGAATTTTTATTTGGAAAAAGATTTTTCTTTGAGACAAAATATTTGTTGGTTTTTGGTATTTCTATCATGTATTTTCTTTAACCAAAACCAAGTTGTATACTAGATTTCAAAAACATAGATATTTCATATTGATTGTGTAGTGGATCATATCCATACACACTATGCTTTTAAATGGACTCAAATATCTTGTTTTTGTATTTGATAAAGGTTTGGAAAAACATTTCATGGAAAATTAGGTTTTTATTAAAAGAATTTTTACCAAGTATTTTACCTTGATAGTAGTATGACACATGCTCATACTCTATGATTTTTCAAGACCAAAACATTTTATCCAAGACCCAAAACCAAAACCCAAAATTGCCCAGGTCTGTGAATTCTGATTTTTCAGAAATTCACAGTGCCCGGTCGACCGGCAGTCGACCGGCACTCGACCGACATGCACAATTTTGTGCATGCGCGTATCAGTCGACCGGGACTCGACCGATACTCGACCGACCCAAACCTGTTGCTCTCTGGAAATTGCCAGTCGACCGGACCGGTCGACCGACAGTTCATTCCAGAAGAGCGGTCGACTCACCAGTCGACCGGTGGCTGCAACGGTCAGAAAAATGACCGTTGGCCGGTCGACCGGAGGTCGACCGCCAGCTCTGACAGAACCCCAACGGCTCTTTTCTGGGCAGCCTATATAAAGGGTTTTTGTCATCTGTTTTAGATAGAACATTTAGGAGACTTCTTGAGCTGTTTTTCAGACACTTTTAGAGGAGTTTCTCTACAAGATTTTAGTGCAAATACTTCCAATCAAAAGGAAGAGTTTTTATCAAGAGAGTGTTTAAGTGATTTCTTGTGTTTTCCAACAAAGTTTTCTTTCCTTCATTTTCTCACCACACACTTGAGCTTTCCATTGCTAGATATTCTTATAGGTGTGTTGTAGTGAGAGTGCTCTTTAGGTGATCAAGTGTTGTGATCATCAAAGAGATCTTTTCTTTGTAATTTGAGGAAACGGGCAAGTGTGCTCGTTGTTGTTTGGTGATTGAGTTCGGGTGCGAACTTGTAGTGCGAGGTGCGTCCTCGACGAGCCGGTGGGCTATTGGTGTGTAAGGGACTTTGGGAGTCCGAGGGTTTGTAGGTGTACGGCACCGAGGAGAGATCCATTGGGATCTTGCATAGTGGAAACCCTTCGTGTGTCGAAGGCGGGGATGTAGAGCAAGTGTGCTCGAACCTCGAAACAAACCCTTTGTGTTTGCGATTGCTTACTCTATCCCTCTCTCTCTCTTTGTCTCTTTTATATCTTGCATTACTTTCATTGTCTTTACTTTACATGCTTGATATACCTTGTGCTTAAATTGCTATACTTGCTTGGGATTGCTTGATAACACTAGTATTCAACCAAGAGAGCCAACGCGGCACCTCAACCCATTCAAGGGGAATCTAGAGGAGCTTGTCCAGAGCCTCGCAAGGGGAATTCGGCAACACTCTTGTGTTATACATAAGTGTTAAATTAAAAGAAATTTTTAATTTGGTCAACTTAGTTTTAATTCCGCATTATTTGTTCATAAGTGACCTTTAGATTAGCCATCACCTATTCACCCCCCTCTAGGTGATCTTACAATTGGTATCAGAGCTAGTGCTCTTGATAAGGGTCTAACAACCTAAGAGTTAAAGATCCTACATTTGGGCTAATCACAATATTTGTTGTACACACACACACCTCACCATGGACTTTATGTCACCACCCACCTTTGACATTCTTAACATCCACATTTGGAAAGTTAAGATGTCATTATTCCTCAAAGCCCTAGGTTATAATGTATATCTTGCCACTACTAATAATGCTTATTGTATGGATGGTAAGAATCTTGAGGCTAATACAAAAGCCCTAAATGCTTTGAAGAGTACCCTAAATGATGATTACTTATTTAGGGTTGCTAATATTGATATGGCTTTTGTAGTTTGGAACACCCTCATCTCCCTTGGCGAAAATGAACAATACTTGCGGGGAGCGATTCGGATGTTGGAAGCGACACCTCCAACAAGTGCTACATGGTCCAAGGGGATGACCCCCTTGAGGTAACTTCCGAATCCGAGGATGAGGACATGTCATATGATGAGCTTACTTCATTTTGCCATATGATTATTGAAAAATATGACATGATAAAGAAAGAAAATAAAAATTTGAAAAAGGACATTGCTTGCATGCATATAGAACAAGACTCTTTTAGAGATAACATTGCATGCTTAGAAAAAGACAACAATATTTTGAAAAAGAAATTTGATTGCATGCATGTAGAAAATGATTCTTTTAGAAATAAACTTGCATGTTTAGAAAAAGAAAATAATGATTTGAAAAATGAGAATGTTTCCCTTATGTCTAAATTGAATGATTTATGTGAAGGGAACACTATTTTGAAGGATAATATTGCTATGGTTGAAAAACAAAAAGAAAGTATTTTGGAAGAAAATAAATCTTTAAAAAGAAAATTTGTTGAAAAAGAAAAAGATAATGTTTGTAAAAAGAAAAAGAAAAATGATTCTTCATCTCATCATGCTTTTCATGCCACAACTAATGAGATTAAGAATATGAAAAATAAGATGAATAATTTGAGCTCTAATTTGAGCACATGTGCATTCAATCATTCTAAGTTGGAATCTTTGTTTCAAAAGAAACAAGTTCCTCATGCTCATGCACATCATCATACTCATCATGCTCATGCTTATGGTGCACATCACGATCACAATCACACTCATAAGCATCATGCTAAGGTGTACATTTGTACACATTGCGGTCGCAAAGGCCATCTAGCAAGATATTGTTTTGATAAGAAACCATATTTATATTTTGCTAAATATAATAGATTTTGGGTTCCTTATAACAATGCTAACCCCAAAGGACCCAAGAAAACATGGGTACCAAAACCCCCACCTTTTGATTGTGATGTAGGTGAGGGCTCTCACAAGACGTGAGAAGGTTGGTACCTTGGTAGTGATTGCAATGGACATGATGGACATACACTTGGTTGCATCACTATCAAGGAGCTTGGTGGGACAACCACCATACTTGGAGCTTTGGAGTTGGTAACAACCTCTAAACTCCTATTTTATTTATGTACATGCTTTATACTTTTATCATATTCATAGCATGTTCATGTTTTAAGATTTTGTGTGCTTCATGTGGTATTTACATGCTTAGATGTAGAATATTTCAAAACTTGTATCTATACAAGTACACATAGTGAATTACAATTGACTCATATATGATTGAACTTCATGCTCACTTGTATCCACTCTATGCATGTGTATAATCTAGTTTTGATGATTCTCTTTTATACATGTTTTTGCCAATTATTTTTTTTTGTGATTTACTTCATGTATATGGGTGTTTAATTCAAATCTAATAAATATACATGTATACCCGTGAGTCTTTTGCCTTCATGCAAACATTTAATAGACTCTTTTATTTTTGGGATATGTATGCATATTGTTGGATTTGTATAATTCATACATATACCATGTAAATTTTTTTTTGATGATTTGTTTTGATACAAATGATTTTTGTGTGTTGTTAAATAAAATTTTAGTCATGATTTGATTTGGGCTTCTATGACTATTTTCATGTAGATACTATTTACATAACCTTTGAACACTCATCTTTAAGAAAATATATATAATTTGGAGCTTTATGGAATATGAGTGCTTGAACTTTTATGTATTTAGTAGTATTCATGAAATACATATGATCTTATATTTTTTTAAGGATCTTTAACTAGTTTGTCAAAAATCCATTTAAACTAGTTATCTATTCTTCAAGTATTGCACATGATTCTATTTTTATGGATAAATTCTTTTGTGATTTCAATTTTTGATGCTACATTGTATTGAATATTAGTTTAGATGTTAGTATTTGTCAACACTTGGATTTATACTTGTACACCTTATGGACCACAAATAAATCTATATATGATTGGGTTGAATGCTTATTTGTGCCTATTAGATGTACTAGTATAGCCTTGTGTTGATGATCATTACATTCTTAAACTTGTATTCCCAATTGGATTTATGTTTTGATCATGTGATTTCATTTCATGTATAAGTTTCTTTTCCCAAAACATTAAAATATACATGGATAACCCTTGAGTCATTTGCTTTTCATGCAAATCTATTTATGAGGACTCAATTGTATTTTGGGATATGTATGTATACTTAATGTCTTGTCAAAACATACATATGCTATGAAATATAATTTTGATGATTTTCATATATTAAAATTTGTGATGATTTTCGTATTTTCAAAATTTATGATTTTAAGGAATATTGAGTTTTATTGCTAATTTTCATGATACCATGTTTCACATAACACTATCACACTCACTTCTTTTTGATATGGACTTTATGGATAGAGTGCTTTTTAGTGCCTTGTGTTTCATTGATCTTTCATGAAAAACTTTTTAACTTATTCCTTGATGGAAGGATCTCGTACTAGTTCTTAAAACAAGTTCATTTAACTAGTTCGAATTCTTCATATGGTAGATTATATGATGTATACACTTATGCTTACTTTTCAATTGGTATCATTGGATATTTTCAATTGGTATCAATTTGACTCTTGTTGTATATACTCATATTTTGTTCTTTCATATATGTATGTATCTACTTCAATTGATATACTCTTTTCATACATATATATGATTTGTACTTGTGCTTTAGCTAAAATTGACTCTTATATTTTTAAGCACATAGATTGTTGATGCTAAGCTTAATTAGACTTCAAATTGGTATTTCATAATAAGCTTGTGCATTGTTTTTTTTAAATTGGTATCAAAAAATTAAAATTTGATTATTTTACAATTGATATCTCAAAATTTGTTGTTACTAAGAAAAAGTTAAAATTTTGTTTTGATAAAAAAAAAAAAAAAAAAAAAAGAGAATTCAAAATTTTGATTTGTATTGTCTATATGCAAGGAGAGCTTAACATCTCTTCCATATGTAGGTTCATGTTGAGTATATTATAAATTGAGGAGCTTGACAACTCTTCTTATATGATATACGTGTGTAGGGGGAGCTTCACATCTCCTCTTATGCATGACATATTATACGTTATGTGAATTAGGGCTTGTCATCCCTCTTTCATGTAATGTATATGTGTCGGGAAGCTAACTTAACGTCTTCCTCTTCATGAATTTATATCGCATATAAATTTTATTGATTGTTTTGTATTTTACCCTCCTTGATTTCTTTGTTTTTGACAAAAAAGGGGGAGAAAAATTTGTTTGATCTATTTTTCTTTGAACCCTTTGTTGATGATTGACAAAAAGGGGGAGAAGATTTGTGATTTTATATGCATGATTTCATGATTTCCTTACTTAAGGGGGAGAAAGATTTTGACTTGTGCTTTTACTCATGCATACCAAATAAATAAAAGAATATAAAAGTTTGAGAAAAAGATTTGTGCATTTTTGTGCAGTCATTTGCATACATTTTTATGTACTTCATTGAATATCTATTGCTTATTTATTATGCATGAGTTAAGGGGGAGCTTCTTTGAAGCTTTACTTTAATCCATGCATATATAATTTCATGAGTTTTGTCATCATCAAAAAGGGGGAGATTGTTGGCCCAAAGGCCTATCGCCCTAGTTTTGATGATGATCAACTCATGAAGTTATATTTACTAATGATCTTGTGCTAATTAGTGACAGATTCATGATCAAGATCTTAGTAGGTGCATAGCTCAACAAAGGATAAAAGAACAAGATTTGGAGCTTGCATGTGGTGATCCAAGGAGTTTTTGGATCAAGCTTGGACCAAGTCAAGAAGATGAGAAGCCTTCAAGTGAAGACTTCAAGAAGTTGAAGACTTGTGTCTAGGTATAGAATTTGTATTTTTGTTTTAGTAAAAATGTAAAGGATAGATAGTTGGTGGATTGCTCAAGTCTATATCACACACACACTCTTGATTAGAACTCTTGATTTAAAGTGCTTTCATAAAAGATTTTGTTTAGAAAAGAATTTTTATTTGGAAAAAGATTTTTCTTTGAGACAAAATATTTGTTGGTTTTTGGTATTTCTATCATGTATTTTCTTTAACCAAAACCAAGTTGTATACTAGATTTCAAAAACATAGATATTTCATATTGATTGTGTAGTGGATCATATCCATACACACTATGCTTTTAAATGGACTCAAATATCTTGTTTTTGTATTTGATAAAGGTTTGGAAAAACATTTCATGGAAAATTAGGTTTTTATTAAAAGAATTTTTACCAAGTATTTTACCTTGATAGTAGTATGACACATGCTCATACTCTATGATTTTTCAAGACCAAAACATTTTATCCAAGACCCAAAACCAAAACCCAAAATTGCCCAGGTCTGTGAATTCTGATTTTTCAGAAATTCACAGTGCCCGGTCGACCGGCAGTCGACCGGCACTCGACCGACATGCACAATTTTGTGCATGCGCGTATCAGTCGACCGGGACTCGACCGATACTCGACCGACCCAAACCTGTTGCTCTCTGGAAATTGCCAGTCGACCGGACCGGTCGACCGACAGTTCATTCCAGAAGAGCGGTCGACTCACCAGTCGACCGGTGGCTGCAACGGTCAGAAAAATGACCGTTGGCCGGTCGACCGGAGGTCGACCGCCAGCTCTGACAGAACCCCAACGGCTCTTTTTCTGGGCAGCCTATATAAAGGGTTTTTGTCATCTGTTTTAGATAGAACATTTAGGAGACTTCTTGAGCTGTTTTTCAGACACTTTTAGAGGAGTTTCTCTACAAGATTTTAGTGCAAATACTTCCAATCAAAAGGAAGAGTTTTTATCAAGAGAGTGTTTAAGTGATTTCTTGTGTTTTCCAACAAAGTTTTCTTTCCTTCATTTTCTCACCACACACTTGAGCTTTCCATTGCTAGATATTCTTATAGGTGTGTTGTAGTGAGAGTGCTCTTTAGGTGATCAAGTGTTGTGATCATCAAAGAGATCTTTTCTTTGTAATTTGAGGAAACGGGCAAGTGTGCTCGTTGTTGTTTGGTGATTGAGTTCGGGTGCGAACTTGTAGTGCGAGGTGCGTCCTCGACGAGCCGGTGGGCTATTGGTCTGTAAGGGACTTTGGGAGTCCGAGGGTTTGTAGGTGTACGGCACCGAGGAGAGATCCATTGGGATCTTGCATAGTGGAAACCCTTCGTGTGTCGAAGGCGGGGATGTAGAGCAAGTGTGCTCGAACCTCGAAACAAACCCTTTGTGTTTGCGATTGCTTACTCTATCCCTCTCTCTCTCTTTGTCTCTTTTATATCTTGCATTACTTTCATTGTCTTTACTTTACATGCTTGATATACCCTTGTGCTTAAATTGCTATACTTGCTTGGGATTGCTTGATAACACTAGTATTCAACCAAGAGAGCCAACGCGGCACCTCAACCCATTCAAGGGGAATCTAGAGGAGCTTGTCCAGAGCCTCGCAAGGGGAATTCGGCAACACTCTTGTGTTATACATAAGTGTTAATTAAAAGAAATTTTTAATTTGGTCAACTTAGTTTTAATTCCGCATTATTTGTTCATAAGTGACCTTTAGATTAGCCATCACCTATTCACCCCCCCTCTAGGTGATCTTACAATGTGGTGGTTCACGGAACCCACATTTATTGACCTCTTTTCTATTTATATATTTATAGTCCCTAATATGAATAGGATCATGAAAGATCCTATCGTGAGACTTACTCCCTTTACATGATCACTCTTTGAAAATCATCACGGAGTCATCATGGTCTTACCTATGTCCAACAAAAGAATGTGACTTGGTGGAATGGTTGACTTGGACTCAAGAATAATAGGTTCAGGAACCAATACTAACTCGGAAAACTTAACTTTGGGTTCGAGAGTTAGTTTTGGTTCAAGAGTTGAGTCTAAGTTCAAGAATTGATATTCACATTCTTTTCCCATTAATAGAATATGATTATACAAAATTGGTGATTTATTTCTAGATCATGAGTACGAGAATAAATGTTGGCTCGGGAAATTGGTTCAAATTAGGTAAGAAAACCGGAGTCAACATAGATTCGAAGATGGAAACTGAATCACAAAGTTGGGGATCGGGTTCACATTCATAATCAAGTTCAATTTCATTAAAATTGAAACTTGCCAATTCGTCTATTGGATGATATTGGTCAAGTTCAAGGTTTTGTGGTGAAATTGAATCTTAGACAAAGTCTTCAAGATACCATGATTCTTGGTTTTCATTTTCTAAATCGAAAATCAGTTTTTTTGAAACTCGTTTTTCCAAAACGTGATTTTGAAAACGACAAAGAGAATAGTCTTGAACTCTTTATAAAACACTTTAGGAATATGAAGATGTGTTTGTGTGTGTGTATGTCAATCCCAAAAGAGGTATCAACTTATATCATCTTGGTTTTAACAAACGACTATAAATCCTATCAAAAATGGAAAAAGCAAAAATATAAATCTTGATATAGTCTTCTCTTGTAATCTTGATCCTTGAGCTCTTCTATGTGCTTAGACTCTGGGATCTAAATCTTCTTGCCTTTCAAATATGTGAGTCTTGTGATGGAGCCGAAATGTAATAAAGAGTTAACATGAAACTTTGTTAAACCAAATGTTAAAAACATAACTATATATGTTTTGTTATCATCAAAACTAGGGCAATTGCCTTTGGGCCAACAAACTGGCACCGGATTTGGGAAAAACTGATGGGTCCTGAATAGTTTCATGTTTATGTGGTCACATTATGTCACATCTGGCCATATTTTTTTGGACACCTGGCGGCCATCAGCTATTCCGTGGGGTATACTAGTATCCCTACTCCTAATATTCCTCCTGAATATGCACAAGCCTTAGGCCTATTTCTATGGGATCAGCGATACCCTATTCCATTCGGGCATATAATAAGTTCCCGGTACCTAGTGGTACATTCTGGATCATCACCGGATACTCCATGGTCGTTGCCCGGGCAAGTACAGGACCCATACTAAACATGGTTCATCGAACTCCATTAGTTTCCATGTAACTTGCTCAATAAGTTGTAAGTGAAAGTATATGAAATGGGACGCATACTAAAACCTACAAGTTAGACGGCTCCAATTATAATAAGATGCTAATATGCAATTCATTTGTGTGATTTTGTAACTTGGGTTGTATACGCTTGGATTACGGTAACATGGGATAAAGGTATATAGATGAGTGTTTCCTTATTTGGATTATTCCTTCGACATACTAGTCTCATGGAACCATAACCTAAGCTTATATGATTGGTTTTGCTCGTATTCGGTTTTATTTCTATTTTATCAGTTTGATCAGTTTTATGTTAGTTTAGGAGATAATTGGTATTGCCTTATCTACTTTACTTACAGTCTCATTACCTACTCCTATGTGCATATGCTCACGACACGATTTTTAATACATGCTTATGATTCGAATTAGCGATACACATATGCTTGCCTCTGCACGCCACTTTGCATTCGCATCACCACTCGTTGGGTAGCTTTCTGACTCCCCTGGCCTTCATGTCGAGATCTCGGAGCTTGAACTGATGTGGATCCTTCTACTGGGACCAAATTTATTTTGCGGAGCGGGCAGACCAGCTGTGGCTTCAGTCCCTTCTTTTGTCTCCCCTTGGTTAGCTCGTGAGCAATTTTTGTAATGTTCATATTATAAATCTTAATTTTAAATTTTTTGGTAATGTAATATTTCTGTAATATTGAATCACTCTTCATGATAACTATGTACTTGTACTTTTCTGTTAGAATGTATATTACTCTCATGCTTTCGCACTCTGATTCTCACCTGTACTAATGTTTAGCATATATATGTGAGGGTATTTTTAACCTACGTATATACATCGCAGTAACTTCTCCGTACCCGCGAGACGTGGCGTTACATATAAGAATGACAAAACTCTCCTTACCAATTATTGACTAATCCTGATATCTTTAAACCCATTGATATGGCCCAAGAATCATGGTGTTTTGAAAACTAAGATTCAATTTTATCACAACACCTTGAACTTGACCAATACAAACCATTGATAAATTGGCAAGTTTGCACTTCAATGAGATTGAACTTAAAAATGAATGTGATTCCGAACCCCAACTTTGTGATTCAGTTCCAATTTTTGAATCTATATTGACTCTGATATCCTTACCAGATTTTGACACAATTCTCCAGCCAAAACTGATTCCCATATCCATAAATCTAGAATATGAACCATAATTTTGGACAGTCGTATGGGAAATGAATGTGAACTTTAATTCTTCGATTTAGATCCAACTTTTGAATCAAACCCGACTCTCGGACCTAAACTTGATTTGAGTCATATTCCCAAGTTAGTATTGGTTCTGTTCCTTTCATTACGACACCCAAATCATCCATTTCATTGAATCACATTCCTTTGTTGGACCAAGATATAGCCATTATGACTCCTAGATGATATTCCAAGATTGATCATATAACCGGGCTGATTTTCATATTAGGATCTTGCATGATCCTAACCAAATTGGGAATTGTAAATAGAAAAGAAGTCATCAAAGGTGAGTTCCTTAAACTCTAGATTATTTAGATTGGGCAGCAACGCTTGGCCCAATCCGACTACCACCTGAGCTAAAAGTACACGTAGAGGGGAGTAAATAGGTGTAGTGCTAATCTAAGACAAATAATGCAGAATTAAAAACTAAATACTAAACACACACTATGTATAACCAAGAGTGAGTCCGAATTTCCCGTGAAGGACTCTAGAACTACTCCTCACGATTCCTCTAAATTATGAGTTGAGGTGCTTTAATTGCTCTCTTGGTTCAATAAAAGTGTGAGCACACAAACAATATCTAGTATGTATATGAATGAGCAATAAAGACAATGCAAGATATAGTGAAAGATGAGAGTTGAGAGATAGAAGATCAACCACAAATACGAGGATATGTTTAGAGGTTTGATCCACTGCTCTACGTTCCCACCTTCACACAGAAGGATTTTCACTATGTTCATACAGGACTTTCCACAAACGGACCTCCACTGAGGAATTACAACAATACAAACTTAGAGTACACAACTCCAACTCACACCTCTACACAAGAGGGAGCACAAAGAAAAGAAAGAAATATAACTTAGTGATCCAATGATCACAAACAACACTTAGTGATCTCAAAGGATCACAAATAATTTTCTCACAAAACAAAATTCTAAAGATATATTTAGAATTGAGAAGCTCAAATATGTAAGAAATCGAAGTGTTTGGAAAAGAAATCACAAAGAAAATACTTGAGAAACACTTCTTGATAGATATGAAATAGAAGAACAAACCTCAAATTCCTAAAGCTTTATTTTCCTTCATTTTCCAAAACTTTGAAAACAAATAAAAGATAAGAGTTTTGGCACAAAAACTTCTTTTGAAAACTTGCAGAAAACATTAAAAAAGTAGAGAATTTTTGCTTTTGAAAATCTTATTGAAAATAGGTCTCAAAAACCCATATATATATATATATAATATATATATATATATATATATATATATATATATATATATATATATATATATATATATATATATATATATATATATATATATATATATATATGTATGTATGTATGTATGTATGTATCTATATATATATATATATATATATATATATTATATATATATATATATATATATATATATATAGAGAGAGAGAGAGAGAAATATAGCTGTTGGGGTCAAAAACTGCCCAGAATGGGCTATCGGTCGACCGCTGAACGGTCAAATTTCTGAACGTTGGGATTGCCGGTCGACCATCAGTCGGCCGCCCCAAGGCAAAGTAAGAAATTTCTCACTATCGGTCGACTGCTCGATCGACCGAGGCCAGAACCAGATAGTAGCCTTTCTGGTCGGTTAACCGGAATCAGATCCAAAGAGCAAGCTCTCTAGATCGATCAACTGTGCGGTCGACCGGCCTAATGGCCAAGGGCTGTGCACGTTCTGCGCACATCGGACCATCTAGTCGACCGAGCAACTGGTTCGGTCGACCGATCGGTCGACCGCAGTCAGCCCAAAACTGGGTTATAGGTTAGGAAATCTTGACTTTTAAATACCTATAAAATCCCATAAAACTACATAAAATTCACAAAAATAAGTTCATATAAATATTTGAAGTATAAAAATGTGTGATAAAAATCCAACACATAATACAAATAATTTGAAGTATTTTTGAGGTATAGAATTTAAAACTTAAATCGAAAATGGTAATTTTTAAAAACTAAACTTTGAAATGGAAAACCAATTTTTTCTTAAACTTGTATAGATACAAAAACAAGATATTGAAATACTTTTGAAGTATCGAGTGTACAGATAGAATCTAATACACATGTAAATGATATATCTATGTTTTTGACATTAAATCCAAAACTATGTTTTGATAAAAACAAAACTTAAAATCATGAACTAGATACATCAAAATAAATTTTTCTAAACAATATGAACCATCAATGTATATGGATAAAATCCAATATACACATAAACCATGTAAACTACTTTTGATGAACTCTATTCATGAAACCAAAAGATATATGTATTCTTGAAAATCTAAAACGGTTAAACTGAAATCAAAACTTTTGAACTTGTGTGTATGTATACTTGAGCATTCAATACTAAGATATCCTTAAACAAGATCTAAACAAAACTAAACAAACCTAAACCGAAGTCTTCTTGTCAATCTTCTTCTCCAAAATGACTCGATCTAAACTCGATCCATAGAGCTTGACTCCAACTTGAGTATTTGATGCGATCTTGACGCGCGCGCTCTTGAATCAACACTTGATACTTCAAAACTTGACTTTGAATCTTTTGTTGAAGCTAAATACCTACTAAGATTTTGATCAATAACTAAAACTATATAAACACAATATCATTAGTAACTTAAATTCATAAGTTAGTCATCATCAAAACTAAGGTGAAGGGCCTTTGGGCTAACAATCTCCCCCTTTTTGATGATTACAAAACATATGAGGTTATATATGCATGGATTAAAGATAAGCTTCATAAAAGTTCCCTCTTAACTCATGCATAGCAAGTAAATAAATAGATATTCAATGTAAGCTCAGATACCAATAAACAGTAATAAAAAAATATGCAATAAGAATCATAAAACACATGCATATGAATATTCAAAGAAGCTCAGATACCAAATAAAACAAAACATGCAGATTAAGATATATATAGTACATTGGTATCTTAATCATAAACACATGCATATGAATATGCATAAAACATATGTATGCATAAACAAATATGGCATGCATATATAAACCCAAATCCTTCTCCCCTCTTTTGTCACTCATCAACAAAGGGATGAAGAAAAACAAACAATATAAATGTATATGCATTATATATCATGAAGAGGAGAGACGTCAAATTAACTCCCCCTGCATACATGCATTACATTAAGAAGGGATGACTAAACCCTAACCCATATAAGCATAATATATAATATATAGATGAAACTGTTAAGCTCCTCATACACACGTGTATCACATAAAGAAGAGAGGTCAAGTTCCTCAATATATAAAATACACTCAACATGAATCTATACATAGAGGAGATGTTAAGCTCCCCTTGCATATAGGCAATAAAAATGAAAAGAAATTTTTGTAAAAACATATTTTTGAAAGAAACCAATTTAAAGAGAAATAATCTTTTTATTTTTTTACCAATTGATACCAATTGAAAGAAATCTTTTTAAAATCAAAGATACCAACTGAAGGTAAAAACTATAAACCATTTTGCAATATAGATACCAATTGTAAATAATATCAATTGAAAATTATTGTTACCAATATTGAAAATATAGATATTAAAAAAAACTTTTTCTCAAATAAGATGAGAGTAAGATACTAATTGAAAATATATGAAATACCGATTGGATGTAAAATCAAGAATTTTTCTCCCTCCTTTGAAATGCCAATAAAATCAATGCATAAACTTGTAAAACAAATACCAATTTTAACATTTTATAACTAAATCAATCTTAGCATAAAATAAGTTGTGCTATAAAGAATATGTGTGAACAGTTTTTTTTAAAATTTAGCACAAAAATTATATATATGTATGTATATTTATGTATGTATGATCAGAATAATATAATATCAATTGAGACATAATGCATACATATATAAGAAAATATGAGTATACAAAAATTAATTTTCATTTAAGATCATGTGTATATCATAACAATCCACCCTTATCATGCACATGTTTAAAAGATATTCACTTTAGAGCATACAAGGCATGGTCGCCCAACCAACCGCCCTTAGAAGGTAGGAGTTTTCAAAAATAAGATATGAAAATAATTTAGCATAGTTTGAAAATACAACCATTTGTAGAATACAAAACTAGTTTTAAGATAATTTTGAAAACTAGTACGAAATCCTTCAAGTAAGAAATAAAACAAATATATATTCCATGATATATGAAAATTACATGAGAATCGACATTCAAAATTTATGAAGTATATATAAGCTCATGAATCAAATCATGAGTAAACAAAAGATATATCGAGTGTACAAGAGTCATGTAAGAAACAAATACATGAAAATAAGATAATGAAGCTCAAACAAAATTTCTTTATAAACATGAAAATCATAAAAATTCAGTTTTCATCAAAACTAAACAAACTTCCAAGTATATGTATGTTTTGTCAAAACTAAATCATACATACATATCCTAAACATAAATTGAGTCCTTAAAAAAATATATGACATATAAAGTAAGTGACTCAAGGATGGAACATCTATATCTAGTAGTTTTGATCAAAGTTTACATATACATGAAGCTAAACACAAAACATGTACAAAATACCACTGTAAATATAAGAATCATCAAAACTAAGTTATACAAATACATGTAATGAGTACACATGAGCAATGAAGTACTTGATCAGGGTGAAACTAGCACTCTAAAATGTGTATTTATGAAATCGATGTAAAAGCTCGCATGTTCTAATGTTCCCTCGATACTTCCGTTATAGCACTGGCTCAACGGGTCGAATCCACAGGGATGAGAGGCGATAGAAGCATTAACAGTCTCTATTCACGTTTTATGTTAACAATTCTTCTTTGTTAAAAGAATGAAAAAGAAAGTGAAAAGGAGAAGAAAATGAAAACAAGCATGTGGTAGGTGGAGAAGGCGATGAAAACGGCGAAGAAAACAAAAGAGAAGTGGTTTGGAAAACAAATAGGAAAGAAGATGAAGCTTGTGGTAAAGAAAATGAAAACAAAGACAAACAAAGAAGCGGTGAAAACAACAATGAAAGATACTTTGAAAATAGTTTTTAAAGCAAGATAAAAGAAAACTCATGGCTACTAACTACTAATTGCTCCACTAACCATGCTAACCTCTTAGTGATAGTTGCCTCACATGGATCCTTGGCCATCACTAATCCTTGGCTTCAAGAGACGATACAAAGCATGGCAAATAAGATGGTTCATCACATTCAAACTCGCATCAAGAGCAAGCTAATACAAACATTAGATCATCAAACCATTAGAAGCAAGCATGAAATAAGAGAGAGTTAGCTTGGTTAGCAAGTTAGCAAGTTAGATGTTAGAACCCATCATCATGAGCCATCAATGGCTCTTGCAAGAGCAAGGCCTAGTAGAGGCTATTAGATTCATGTGGATTATCAAGTAAGTGGTTAGATGGTTAGTGATTAGTAGTTAGATTGCCATGAGAAGAAAAAAAGTCATGTAGAAGATGGAAGAGATTACATTGGAGAAGAAAGGAGGCACCTTTACATAGATTGTCACCATCTATTACATCAATCCCTCTCTATCTCTCTCTCTCTGAATCTCTCAGCCCTAATACATGATCTAAAAATGAAATAACATAACAAAATACAAGAAAATGAAGAACACCTACCTACACTATACTAAAACATAGAAACCCTAGCCTAAAAAATGAAAACTGTTCGTGTTTTGGCCAAATACAGGGGTTTATAGAGACATAGGAACCTTCTGGATGACGAGACGAGGCCACGCGTCAAAATCGACATGTGGCCCTACTAATGGGCCTCGGATCCGCGGCAATAGCCGCTGATCTGCGGCCAAACCAGGGAGATAACTCCCTAGTTTTGGTGCGGGGGTCCGTCTGGCTTCTAGGATGTTCATAGTATATTCCAATTCTGGTAATTTCGCCCGTATATTCATCTGACGTGCGCCAGAGTCTAGGTTCGTTGTATCTTCTAGATGATCCCTTGCTAGGCCTCCACGAAATTTGGGATTAATTACCCTAAAAGGGGTTTAATTAAGCTCTTATTACTCCTTTGCCCTTGAACTCTTGATTTACCTGCAATAGGGACCAAAACACGGTTTAGATCGACAATTTATTCATAAATCGGTGGGGAAATGCGATAAAATAATGCATAATCGTAGACTAATCACACCCCCACACTTATCTTTTCTCGTCCCGAGCAAAACAAGAAAAGAAAAACTATACGACAAAGGTTATTACACCACTTTCGCAGGTGACGCGATTGCACTGAGCATGTGCAACAAGCCGTTAAACCTCTAGTTGCCCCTAGAGGAGGAGTGTTATCTCCTGAGGGTTTTCAACGGATTGCACCACAAAATCCATAAAGAAAGAAGACAAATGTTAGCATTTTGAAAACACATTTTGAAAGAGAGACAAGTTTTCAAAATATTTTTGCAAAAATATAAGCGATCTAAGGTCATAAGTCCACCAAAAATCATTCTTCCTTAAACTTAGTCTCTATGCAAGATTTTGTCTTCAATTAAGGTAAGAATTCAAAAATTGGATTGAATATTTTATCTTTCATAAAACTAGATAATATGCACTTTGTGTATGAAGATTTTTGGGATTTCAACTCTAACCATCAAGCTATTTATTTATATATATATATTATTTATTTATTTATTTATTTATTTCTTTTTTCTTCCCTTAGTTTTCTTAGGCTTTCTAGTTCACCCATGTAGTGAGCCTATAACCGATGAGTCCCAAACCAGAAGGTCCTAGGGCACCAGATGAGAAAACATCCCTCGGGTTTAAGGACTCGAGTAAACAAGGCCACAAAACTAAGGGGAATTTATTTGTTTCTTTTGACCACCGTTAGGCGTGAATAATCATGCTTCTTGAGGCATAATTATCCAGCTTAATAAGTGATGAATTTTTTATTTTTATTTTTTATTTATTTTTTCCTTTTATTTATGACATTTTAGGTCTTTGTTTCCATCCAAAAATTGTGTAAGTGTGATGTGCATACTATCTAAGGCAAAAAATTCAAGATAAAATTATCTCCCCAATTTATCTTACTTAGCCTATAATTTTAAACAAGATCCATTATTTCGACTGGGTTTAAGATGTTATAATTAAGGCTTCCTTAACTTCTAAGATCATCTTAATTTTCTTAAAAATAGATCAAAACTTTGTTTCTTGTTTCAAAAAGTTTTTAAAGAAAGAGAAAAATTCCTATACAAAAGGAATATTTCTAAAAGTATCCTAAAAGAAGTGTAAAAGAAAGAAAATCTAAAAACTCTATGTTAGTAAACCCTCCCCCACACTTATCTCAAGCATTGTCCTCAATGCATCGTGATGTATGTATGCATGAAACAAATAGAGAGGGAAGGAAAAATCACCTCAAGATGGTGGTACCGGTGGCGGTCTGATTGGTTCACGGAATGCGGCCCAATCCAACTTGCGTGAGTCCGAAGGAACCCACCAAGACCTCAAGAATACAACCCACTAGAATGATGTATATATTTATGATTTTTATTAAAAATTTTACCCTATCTAATTTCAAATTTTCAAAATAATTTCAGAGTCAAATCTATCAAGACCCTTGTCCCAGAATGGAATGATTGATTTGGACTTATGAAGCACAGGAACTAATACCGACTCAGGAAAAAGACTTAAGTCAAGTAAAGGTTCGGGAGTCGAGATTGGTTCAGGAAGTGGGTCCAAATCAAGAAGATGAAAATCAAGTCCACATTTATTTCCCCATGATGGAATGTGACTTTCGAAGATTGGTGATTCAAGTTCAAGAATGACAGGTATGGGAACTAAAACTGACTCTAAAATATTGTTCAAAGTGGGTAACATAATAGGAGTCAATAATGATTCAGGAATTTGAACTGGATCACAAATTTGAGGATCAAGTCACATTCCTCATTGAGTTCAATTCTATAAAAATGAGAGCTTGCCAATTTATCAATGGGAGTTTCAAAGGTATGAAATTGGTCAAGTTCAATATGATCATCATAAATGATTGGTGATTCAATTTCACAATGGACTGGCACTGGATCCAATACTGACTCGAGAAAAGGCCTGAATTCAGGTAAAAACACCTCAGTCAATATTGAATCAGGAAGTGAAATTGAATTATCAAGTGGAAGTTCAGGATCATATTCATGCTCAAGTTCAATTTCAGGAAAAGGATAACTTGCAAAATGTCAATGGGATTTGAAGTTTGGATAAGTTCAGGTGGATGTGCTGAAATTGAATCTTGATGTTCAAAATGACAAGAGTCCTGGGTCAGATCAATAGAGTTTGACATAGCTAATAAATTGGTCAAAGGTTGATAAGATAGAGTTTCCTCATTCCTATAAATGCTAACCAATTGACTCAATTGTATTTCCAACCTATTGACAGACTCGGCAGATGATTTTTGAAATTTTAGTACAGATCTACTAGCTATTACAATGAACACATCCCAGCACAATAAGATATACAATGATCACACAATAGCCGCGTTTTCGCGGCGAAAGTCGCGTTTGCGCGGCGGTTCTTTAGAAGCTGGGGCCCTGCTTTCAAGAGCAGGGAGCTACAAAGCTAGTTTTTATTCTGCAATATTAAGATCCTATAAAGAATGTCCTGCACACCAAAACAGAGAAGACAATGTTAACAAAAATGTGAAATCAAAACCATTCCCGTTCCTCGGCAACGGCGCCAAAAATTTGATCGGGGCGAAACTAGCACTCTAAAATGTGTATTTATGAAATCGATGTAAAAGCTCGCATGTGCTAATGTTCCCTCGATACTTCCGTTATAGCACGACTCAACGGGTCGAATCCACAGGGATGGGAGGCGATAGAAGCATTAACAGTCTCTATTCACGTTTTATGTTAACAGTTCTTCTTTGTTAAAAGAATGAAAAAGAAAGTGAAAAGGAGAAGAAAATGAAAACAAGCATGTGGTAGGTGGAGAAGGCGATGAAAACGGCGAAGAAAACAAAAGAGAAGCGGTTTGGAAAACAAATAGGAAAGAAGATGAAGCTTGTGGTAAAGAAAATGAAAACAAAGACAAACAAAGAAGCAGTGAAAACAACAATGAAAAGATACTTTGAAAATAGTTTTTAAAGCAAGATAAAAGAAAACTCATGGCTACTAACTACTAATTTCTCCACTAACCATGCTAACCTCTTAGTGATAGTTTCCTCACATGGATCCTTGGCCATCACTAATTCTTAGCTTCAAGAGACGATACAAAGCATGGCAAATAAGATGGTTCATCACATTCAAACTTGCATCAAGAGCAAGCTAATACAAACATTAGATCATCAAACCATTAGAAGCAAGCATGAAATAAGAGAGAGTTAGCTTGGTTAGCAAGTTAGCAAGTTAGATGTTAGAACCCATCATCATGAGCCATCAATGGCTCTTGCAAGAAGGCCTAGTAGAGGCTATTAGATTCATGTGGATTATCAAGTAAGTGGTTAGATGGTTAGTGGTTAGTAGTTAGATTACCATGAGAAGAAGAAAAGTTAGCCAAGTAATATGTAGAAGATGGAGGAGATTACATTGGAGAAGAAAGGAGGCACCTTTACATAGATTGTCACCATCTATTACATTAATCCCTCTCTATCTCTCTCTCTGAATCTCTCAGCCCTAATACATGATCTAAAAATGAAATAACATAACAAAATACAAGAAAATGAAGAACACCTACCTACACTACACTAAAACATAGAAATCCTAGCCTAAAAAACGAAAACTGCTCGCGTTTTGGCCAAATACAGGGGTTTATATAGGCATAGGAACCTTCTGGATGACGAGACGGGGCCACGCGTCGAAAATCGACGCATGGCCCCACCAATGGGCTGCGGATCCGTGGCCAAACCAGGGAGATAACTCCCTGGTTTTGGTGCGGGGGTCCGTCTGGCTTCTAGGATGTTCATGGTATATTCCAATTCTGATAATTTCGCCCGTATATTCGTCTGACGTGCGCAAGAGTCTAGGTTCGTTGTATCTTCTAGATGATCCCTTGCTTGGCCTCCACGAAATTCGGGATTAATTACCCTAAAAGGGGTTTAATTAAGCTCTATTACTCCTTTGCCCTTGAACTCTTGATTTACCTGCAATAGGGACAAAACACGGTTTAGACCGACAATTTATTCATAAATCGGTGGGGAAATACGATAAAAATAATGCATAATCGTAGACTAATCAGTACTCAAACATAATAAACAATTGTAACCCACTACTTGTATAAGTATAAACACGAGTTTTAACGAAAACTATATTTAAACATGTAATCAAAACATGTAGTGCCCAAAACATCAAAACATGGTTGTGAAATTATTAGTGTAAACACAAATGCTATTATTGTTGGCCCGGAGGCCTTCCTCTCTAGTTTTGATGATGATTAACTCATGTAGTTATGTTTACTAATAATCTTGTGATTTTAGTTTCAGATCATTTAGCAAGATATTAGTTGGTGATTGCTTCAAAAAGAGGAGTTTGGAAGCCTTCACTTGGTGATTCCCGAGCCCGAGCGTCAAGATCATACATAGCCTTGATCGTTGGATCACGGAGTTTGGGATCGAGTCGGCTTGAAGATGAAGATCGTCAAGAAGACTTAGGTATCCTAGTTTAGTTTAGTGTGTTTATATCCATATGTAAAGCTTAGAATAGTTGATATGCTCAAGTGCACAACACACTCGTTTTATGGATTTTGGTTTTCATGAATAGTTTAGATCAAAACAAGTTTAAATGGTTTTTATGTATATTAGATGTGTTCGATATACATACATGCTTCATATCTTAAACAAACTTATTTTGATATGCCTATTCATGAGTTTTAGGAAAAATCAGATTTCCTATTGAAAAATTCAAGTTTGATAAAATGCAAGTTTTGGTTTTTTGTAAAAATGATAAGACACAAAATAGTTCAAATTGCTTGATATTTGAGTTGAAATTTTTATCATAGGTTTATATATATCAATGCAAAATGGTAAAACTATTTTTGGGGATTTTTAGAAGAGATAAAAGAATTTTTAAAAATATTTTTAACATGATTTTCTGACCCAGGACAGTAGCTGACAGGCCAGGTCGGTCGACTGCAAGGTTATCCCGGCGGTCGACCGACGTGCACAGCCTTGTGCACGTCTGGCAGACACATTGGCCGGTCGACCGGGCGGTCGACCGGACCAGAGAGCTCTGCTATCTGTATCTGGGCGGTCGACCGGGCGGTCGACCGGGTTGCTCCAACGGTCATATTTTTGACTGTTGGCGGTCGACCGGCCGGTCGACCGCAGGCCTGTCAGGCTCCCAGATCAGCCTAACGGCTAGTTTTCTTTTGGGCCTATAAATACCCCATCTCTTCATGATTTTAACTAAGATTTTTTGTGCTAAAATTTTCTGATATATCAGTGTTTTAAACAAGTTTTCAAAAGAGTTTAAGTGCCAAAAAGATCTATCTTTATTTTGTTTAGGTTTTTGGAAAAATCAACGAAAAGAGTATTTTGGGAGATTTGTCTTGGTTTTCATTTTCTATCTTTTACAAGAGTTTTCCCAAGTATTTTTCTTTAAGTTTTTGTTTCCAAACACCTAGTTTTCCACACTTGAGCTTATCTTCTATCCTATTCTATTAGGATCTTGTTTAGTGGAAAAAGGAAAGTGGTTGTGGTTGAAAGATACCACCAAATTGTAAACCTTGATTTCTTGAGTTGCTCCCTCTTTGGTAGAGGTTGAGGTTGTTGTATTGGGTTGGTGTTTGCTCCCTCTTTGGTAGAGGTTGAGATTGTGGTTTGCTCCCTCTAGTGAGAGGTGGAGTTGGTTTGTGTATCCCTCTTCGGTAGAGGTGATTGGTTGTTGTTTGGCTACGGACCTACCCCTCGGTTGTGAGGTGGTGTTTGAGAGAGGAGTTTGGTACTCCTATTGTTGTAACAAATCCTCCTCGGTGGAGGTTCCCTCGGTGGGAGATAGTAGATTGGAAATCCTTCTAGGTGAAGGCGGGGACGTAGAGCTAAGGGCTCGAACCTCGAAACATATCTTTGTGTTTGCGTTTGATCCATTGCCTCTATCCCTCTCTCTCTTTTATTTGTGCATAGCATCATTCATTCATTCATATTTTATTGCTTGCATTTGTGCCTTACATTATTTCATATTGATCATCCTTATATGCTTGGCTTGCTTGTGTGTGTGCCTCACTTATACTTAACTACAAGAGCTTCATATAGAACCTCAACCCATATCTAGGGGAATCAAGAGGAGTTAGTCCAGAGCCCTTCACGGGGAATTCGGCTACACTTGTTGGTTGTATTAAGTGTGTTGCAAATTTGTTTTAGCTTCCGCATTTAGTTTCTAGATTAGCTTTATCACCTATTCACCCCCCTCTAGATGATTTATAATTATAATAAGGATATTCATACATAGTTAAATAATAGTGAGAACACAAAAATATGAATTCATATAAATATGAGTGTATCTCAAATACTATCTATGTATATCACAAGTATAATAAACACGCATTTAAATATAATAAACAAGAAAAATCAAAACATGCTAAAAATCAACAATAAGAAAGCATGTAAACAAAGTAAGGAGAATAAAGATAGTTACCAATACTGGTATGGCTAGTATATATTTCTCCAAGACATGGTGGTCCTCCCACCAAAACATCCTTGATAGCGATGCATCCAATGTAGTATTCACTTGAGCTCGAAATGCATCCACCACCAAAGCATCAATACTCTCACGTCTTGAGAGCCCATACCTACATCAAATGAAATAGAAATAGATTTTGGTACCCAAACATTCTTGGGTCCTCTGGGGTTAGCATCTTTTCTAACCCAAACATTCTTAATTATAAAATTTAAAGCATTAATTCTAACAAAATTTTGCAAGGTGGCCCGTACGTCCACAATGTGCACAAGTGTACACTCTAACATACAAGGTGTCATGTTTGTAACATGAAAATCATGTGTATATCGTGAAGGATGTGCATGCATATGTGGAGCATGTTTCTTGAGAAACATGGATTCTAACCTTATGTGGTTCGTGGCACATTGGCTCAAAGTGGAGCCCAAATAATCAACACTTTTCTTTAAAATATGAATATCATTATCAATTTTGAAAAAAGAAGTAGAGTAAGCAATAGAAACACAAGAAGATGGAGTAATGAAAGCATGACAAACATGAGTATCTAAATTATTTTTTAAAGAA
Source organism: Agave tequilana (assembly GCA_038442645.1). Lineage (NCBI taxonomy): Eukaryota > Viridiplantae > Streptophyta > Magnoliopsida > Asparagales > Asparagaceae > Agave > Agave tequilana. The sequence continues at coordinate 25,789 of JAVJIF010009071.1, read as the reverse complement.
ACATTTTCTAAAGAAATACATTCCAATTCTTTAGAAATCAAAACAATCTTGTTTTTAAAAAATCCATTTTCTTTTAATACAAAATCCAAGTTTTGAAGACAAAACATCATTATTCTTCAAAACAACATCAAAGTCATTTTTGTTCTTTAAATTTCATTTACTTTCAAATCAAAATCAAGTTGAGTTTTCAATGAATGTCTTTCATTTGAAATCTCAACTTCTCTTACAAAATCATATCAAGTTTTGAAAACAAATTTTTATTTTCCTTTTTAAATCAAAACTTTTATTTTTTCAAAAGTTTATATTTTTCTAAAAAGTTTTCACAAAACATGAAAAGATCTTCATTTAAAGCATGAGCATTCATAGCATTATCATCATATGAAGAGCTAACACAATCATCAAGATGAGTATCCGAATTTACCTCAAGGGAATCATTTCCCTAGATTATGAAGCAAGTTTGGTCAGACTCATCTCCAATGATTCCTTCTCAAAACATTTGTCATTTGTTCCTTGGGAGAAGTAAATTTGTTCCACACTGCAAAGCGGAATCACAATGAGAAATCATACATAAATAATTTTTGCTAAGTGATTGCCTAAGTGCAATTAATGCTTGTGCAGTAGCCTCTATATGCTTGTCATTACTAATATAAGAGCTTTTAGTTGTGGCAAGATAAACATGCAAACCTAGGGCTTTTAAATTTGAGCTCATTTTAAATTTTCACATATCTATGTTAGAAGCATCAAACATAGATAGAACAAGATAATCTATGAGTGCAAACTAATATGTTTGCAAAGAAATCAACTAGATTAGCAAATGAGGATCTCACTCGTAGGTGGTTAAACTGAATATCAGGAGCATTAGCTTTGATACCAATTGAAAGTACACTTAGAGGGGGGTGAATAGGTACAGTGCTAATCTAAGATAAATAAGACGGAATTAAAAACTAAATGCTAAACACACACTATGTATAACCAAGAGTGAGTTCGAATTTCCCATGAAGGGCTCTGGAACTACTACTCATGATTCTTCTGAATTATAAGTTGAGGTATATTAATAGCTCTCTTTGTTCAATATAAGTGTGAGCACACAAATAATATCTAGCATGTATATGAATGAGCAATAAACATAATGCAAGATATAGTGAGAGATGAGAGTTGAGAGACAGAAGATCAAACGCAAACACAAAAGTATGTTTTGAGGTTCGAGCCACTACTCTATGTCCCCGCCTTCACATAGAAGGATTTCCACTATGTGCACACAGGACCTTCCATAAAGGGACCTCCACCGAGGAATTATAACAATACAAACTTAGAGTACACAACACCAACTCTCGCACCTCTACACAAGAGGGCGCACAAAGCAAAGAAAGAAATACAACTTAGTGATCCAATGATCACAAACAACACTTAGTGATCTCAAAAGATCACAAACAATTTTCTCACAAAACAAAGATCTAAAGATAGATTTAGATCTGAGAAGCTCAAGTATGTGAGAAATCAAAGTGTTTTGAAAAAGAAAACACTTGGGAAAAACTTCTTGATAGATATGAAATAGAAGAAAAAACTAAAATTTTCAAAACTTGATTTTTTTTAATTTTTCAAAACTTTGAAAACAAATAAAAGATAAGAGTTTTGGCACAAAAATTTCTTTTGAAAACTTGCTGAAAACACTAGAGAATTAAGAATTTTTGCTCTAAAAATCTTATTGAAAACAGGCCTCAAAAATCCATATATATAAGGCTTAGAAAAATATAGTCGTTGAGGTCAAAAACTGCCCAGAATGGGTTATCAATCGACTGCCCAACGGTCAAATTTTTGACCGTTGAGCTTGCCGGTCGACTGACCGCCCAAAGGTCAAATTTCTGACCGTTCGGGTTGCAGGTCAACCGATCGACCGTCCCAAGGCGCAATAAGAAATTTCTCACTGTCGGTCGACCGCTCGATCGACTGAGGTCAGAACCAGAGAGCAGCCTCTCTGGTCGGTCGACCATTCGGTTGACCAGGGCAAGATCCAGAGAGCAAGATCTCTGGATCGGTCGACCGTGCAGTCGACCGCCCAATGGCCTAGGGCGTGCACGTTCTGTGCATATCGGTCGACCGTCCGGTCGACCAAGCCACTAGTTCGGTCGACCGGTCGATCGACCGCCAGTCAGCCCAAAACTAGGTTATAGATTAGGAAATCTTGACTTTTAAATACCTATACAATCTCATAAAACTCCATAAAATTCACAAAAATAAGTTATTATAAATATTTGAAGTACAAATATGTGTGATAAAAACCTAACACATATTACAAACAATTTGAACTATTTTTGAGGAATAGAATTTAAAGCTTAAGCAAAAATGGTATTTTTCAAAAACTATACTCTGAAATGGAAAACTGATTGTTCCTTAAACTTGTATAGATACAAAAATAATATATTGAAACACTTTTGAAGGATAGAGTGTATAAATAGAATCCAATAAACATGTAAATGATATATCTATGTTTTTAACATTAATTCCAAAACTAAGTTTTGATAAAAACAAACTTAAACCATGAACTAGATACATCAAAATAAGTTTTTCTAAATAATATGAACCATCATTGTATATAGATGAAATACAACATACACATAAACCATGTAAACTACTTTTGATTAACTCTATTCATGAAACTAAAAGATATATGTATTCTTGAAAATCCAAAACAGTTATACCGAAACTAAAACTTTTAAACTTGTGTGTGTATACTTGAGCATATCAAAACTAAGCTATCCTTATACAAGATCTAAACAAAATAAGACAAATTTAAACTGAAGTCTTCTTGTCGATCTTCTTCTCCAAGACGACTCAATCCAAACTCGATCAATAGAGTTTGACTCCAACTTGAGTACTTGATGCGATCTTGACGCGCGAGCTCTTGAATCAACACTTGATAGTTTTCAAACTTGACTTTAAATTTTTGTTGAAGCTAAATACCCACTAAGATCTTGATCAATAATTAAAACTATATCAACACAAGATCATTAGTAACTTAACTTCATAAGTTAGTCATCATCAAAACTAAGGTGAAGGGCCTTTGGGCTAACAAGAACCACCACCTTAAGCTAATAGTTTTTTTCCCTTTATTCTTTTTCATGTATATACATATTCATTCATACATTGAGGACAATGCATGAAATAGGCGTGGGGGAGGGTTATAACATAGGTTTTCTTCTTTCTTTTTTATATAAAATAAAAAAATACGTTCTTTTTCTTTTAAAATTTTTTTATAAAGAGAAACAATATTTTGACCTATTTTTGTAAGAATTAAGTTAATTTTAAGGAATAGGAGAATCATAATTAAGATTTCTTATAATTAGTCAAAATAAGATTATTTATTTGATTTCTAGGGTTAGAAAGAAAAATAAAAAAGTAATTTGATCTTGACTTTTACCTTGATGTAATATGCATACTTTATACACTTACACACTTAGGGTTTAAAAACAAAAATTCTTGTGTCTTATAATATACATACATACATACATACATACATATATATAAATATATATATTAAAAATTCTCTGATTAAGCTGGGTATTTGTGCCTCATAAAGCTTAAGTATTCATGCCTAAAAGTGGTCCATATAATAAATAAAAAGCTTTAGTTTTGTGGTCTTGTTTGCTCGAGTCCTCAAGTCTTTGGGGTGTTTTCTCACCCGATGCCCTAAAACCGTTCAGTTTGGTAGTCACCAATTAAAGGCTGGTTGCATAGGTGAATTAGAAAGCCTAATAGAAATAAGGGGTGTTACCACCATAATATGTGTAAAATAAGGCATAAGAATTCTTAGTCAAATATTCATGGTCACGAAGCTGCATGTGAGTTAGGATAAAATAATAGATAGGTGTGAAATACTATTTTACCTTGATTGATAACAAGATTTTGAATATAGACTAAGTTTAGGAATGAATAGTTTGGTATTCTTATGACTTATAAATTACTTGTTTTTTTGCAAGAATACTTCAAATATGTTTTTTTTTATCAAAATGTGTTTTTGAAAATACTAACTTTATTTTTATTTCTCTTATAGATTATGTGGGTGTAATTCATTGAAAATTCTTACGAGACAAACTTGTCCTCTAGGGGTAACCTAGAGGTTTAACGGCTTGTTCAGCATGCTAAGTGCAACCGTGACTCTTACGAAAGTGAGTTAGATTCGGTTAGCTCTATTTTTTTATTTGTTTTGCTCAAGGACGAGCAAAAGATAGGCGCGGGGGTGTGATTGTACACGTATATTGCATTATTTATTAGTATATTTTTACACTTATCGTATACTAAACTTTGCTAAATATCTTGTCTTAATATCTAATTTGTGCAGGTGAAGATTAATGGAGAAAAATGGGTAATTTCAAATCTATTCCAATTAACTCGTATTTTAATTGGATTTATTTATCTTGCTTAAGATTAACGTAAACTTTCTGAAGATCTAAGCAATCCAGAGACAGTTCATAAACATAACATGGGATAACAAAAAAGAGATGGATCTACGCGCTCAGGATTTAGCCCAACGGCCTGGTGGAGGTCGTTGGGCCAACGATTTGGTGTCATCCACTTACCCCCTTGGCTCTCCATTTTAGCTATAAATACTGCACAATTTGGAGACAAATGGGCACACTCAAGCAGAGAGTTAGAATTAGGATTTTCGTTCTAGTTTAACTTAGGTTTTTTGTTTTCATTTATGTAATTTTTTGTTTATTTGTAAACTTAAGTTAGAGAAGAGATTCATGAGAGAATGAGAGGAAGAATTATACTGAGATTGACAATTACGTAATCTTTTTCTTTTCTTTCATCATTTTTCAATTTAATCTAAAGTTTAACTTTCTTTTTTACTTCATTTATTTTGGTTTTGATTACAATCTAAGTGAGTCTTATAGCATCACAATCGCCTTGCCTTTGCGAGTGCCATTGCTAGCTCATGATGATGGATTTCTTTTTTAAAAGTCTGTATCATTTCATGCTTGTTTCCAGAAGTCTTGATGATGTAATGTAGACGGGGACTGAATTTGATCTTAAAGGTTATGCGCTGGCCGCCTCTGAGTCAAGGTAAACCTTCGCTAAAGATCAAGATAAGTAATCAGGTAAAAGAGGTAAGTAACTTTTAATACTTTGTTTTGTTTTCATTTCTTACTTTAGAAATAATTTTAAAACCAATTCTTTCTTAATTCTTTTAATTATTTCTTTTAACATATTTATTTCCACTAAAACACTAAAGCCATCTTCTTCTTTTATGTTTTCCTCTTCTAACTTAACTTAGTATTCTTCCAGTTTCTTTTTCTTTTCTTTTTCAAAAACCAAGAAGAAATATTTTAACCGGGTTCTAGTAATTTAAAAAGAATAATTAACACTTTCATCACAGTCCCTCTTTATGAATCACGACCCGCATAGACACTTGCTATAGTGGGTAGTATTGAGGAACCCAACACATTCTTAATTTTAATTTCTAAATTCTATTTTTCGTTGAAAATTTTGCCTCGATCATTGAGAGCATGCAGAAAATTTCATAACTGTCCACCTCGAGTGTATGGGTGTTACACGTCTCTAATGTGAGAGAGAATAGGCGGCACGATTACAGACGGAGATTCGGCGGTAGTCACTGAGGGCTTCCAGGTTAAGTCGAGGATGTTTGACTGCTAGTGACTTTGGAGAGTGATGTCTACGGAACGGGGGTTCCCTCTGGGACACTTCTGGTTGACAGAGATTTGGAGGTTGACTTGAGTTCGAGCAGAAGTGATTTTGAAAACTGTGGATGCTCTTGAAAGGGTCCGATGTGATAGAGGTAGTTGATTGTCACTGAAACTTCAAAAAGGAGACTTGGTTGCTTGGAGACGTTTCAACATCTTGTTGAGGGTTAATTTTTGACCACTACAGTTATCTTGGATCTCCATATCAGTGGGCCCATCTGGCAGTGGAGGCGGCCCCTGGGTGTTTTGGAGGGCCATGACCTGAGCAAGGAGTTAGTCGTTTGGTGTAATGCCCCGATCCTCAGGGTACAGAGACGTTACTGCGACGTATATACGTAGGTCAAAAATGCCCTCACATATATACGCAAAGCATCAATATAGGCAAAAATCAGAGTTAGAAAATACGTGGTGCATTACACATTCCAACATATGAGTACAATTACAAAGCTATCACCAGATATGACACAATATTATAAGAATATTATATCATCGATAGGCACAATTGTGATAATACAAAGGGATATACAAGTATGTACAGTACAAAGGGCGCTCACGAGTTACAGAAGGAAAACTCGAAGGACGAGTAGGGGGCCTGGAGGGATAGGGTCTCAGACGGTTTGCTGATGATCCACGCTACCACTGCACTACTCTAATCAGCAGCCGGGAGAATCCACAAGCTCCATGCTTCAGGATCTGGACATTAGGATCCAGGGAGTCAGAAGCTCCCCAATGAGTGGTGTGGTGAATGCCAAGTGGCATGCAGGGATAAGCACACGTGTATCGATAAATCTAAATCAAAAGAGCATGTATTGAAAACCGTATCGTGAGCACATGCATACAAGAGCAGGTAAAGAGATGGTAAATGATATCAAGCAGGGAGTATGCATGGTATAATATGATCAAAGCAGGAGGCTGGTGGAATAGATCACAAATGATAAGGCAGGATGTAAATAGATATTATACAATAATAATAATAAAACCAAAAATCTGAAGTAAAACCCGATGAAAGCAACTGAAAGTACACCTAGAGGGAGGGTGAATAGGTGTAAGGCTAATCTATGACAAATAATGTGAAATTTAAAAACTAATTGCAACATACTTAGTGTAACCAAAGAGTGTAGCTGAATTCCCGGTGAAGGGCTCTGGACTAACTCCTCTTGATTCCTCTGAATAAGAGTTGAGGTGCTATATGAAGTTCTCTTGGTTTAAGACAAGTATGGCACACAAACAACAATACCAAGCATATAAGTATAAATGAGTAATATGAATGATGCAAGGTATAATATAGAGAGAGAGAGAGAGAGAGTTAGAGAAAGTGGATCAAACGCAAACACAAGGATATGTTTCGAGGTTCGAGCACCCAGCTCTACGTCCTCGCCTTCATACAGAAGGATTTCCACTAACTCGTCCACACAGGACTTCCCACACAGGGAACCTCCACTAAGGATTTGGGTAAATACAATTTGGGAGTGCACAACTCTTCTCTCCAACAATACAACCTCTCACTAGAGGCAAGGCACAAAGCCAACACAAGATCAACCTCTCTCACTAGAGGGATACCAACAAACTCAATCACCTCTACACTTAGAGGGATACCAAACCCAATTGCACAACCTCCTCTACACATAGAGGGGAAGGCACAAAGCCAAGCAAAGATAAGGGTTTACAACACTTAGTTGTTTCAACAAACCACAAACTAATTCTTTCTCACAAAAACAAGATTCTATAGATAGGATAGATATGATAGCTCAACTGTAAGAATATAAAGAGTTTGGAAAATGAAACACAAAGAAAAATACTTGGGAAAACAACTAGAATAAGATTTAAATGAAGATCAAAACCAATATCCCAAATGTCCTATTTTTCTTTGATTTTTTCAACCCTTAAAAAAAAATAAAGATGAAATCTTTAACCCAAAACTCTTTCAAAACTTGCTATTAAAACACTTAAGAAGATGGGAATTTTTACTCTTGAAAAACTTATTGAAAACCAACTCAAATATGGGGTATTTATAGCCCCATAACAATCTGCCCGTTGGCAGCAGGCAAAGGACAAAATTGACCTTCTGGTCGACCAGGCGGTTGACCGGCCAACGGTCAAATTTATGACCGTCGACCTCCCGGTCGACCGGGCCTGGATCCAGAGAGCAACAGCTCTCTGGCTGGTTGACCGCTCGGTCGACTGGAGCTGGATACAAAGAGCAGAGCTCTCTGCCGGTCAACCGATCGGTCGACTGGGGCCTTTTCCAGATAGCAGAAGCCTCTGGCGGTCGACCGACCCGGTAGACCGGCCTACCAGCCTGGCTGCGTGCACGTCGGTCAACCGAACCAGTACCAGTCGACCGATTTCTGCCTCGGTCGACCGGCCCGGTCGACCGCCAGACAGCCAGTCTAGCCATTTTAGGATTTAAAAACTTGAGTTTTTATCTTCTATTAAATCCCATAAAATCATATAAATTTCACAAAAATCAGTTCTTATTAGATCTTTGAAATACAAATATGTGTGACAAAAATTCAACACATATTTTAAACAATTTGAACCATTTTTGTGTTCTTGAAATTTTGCCTTAAACAAAAACTGTATTTTTCAAAACTTGAATTTTCGAAATAGAAATCCGATTTTTTCAAAATACATGTAAATACAAAAACATGATATTTAAACAACTTTGAAGCATATTGTATATGGATAGTATCCAATATATATGAAAGATATTATATCTATGTTTTTGACATAAAATCCAATATTGGTTAAACCTAAATAAAAAAACCAATAAACTTATAACAAGTGTGTGTGTATTGTGAACTTGAGCATATCAACACTATCTAATATTTACAATGATCTAAATAAAATCTTAAACTAAACAAACTGATGTTTTCTTGTAGAACTCCGTCTCCAAGTCGACTGATCCAAACGTGATCCACCAAGATTGACTCCAACCGAGTGCTAGATGTGAACTTGACGCTCGAGCTCTTGAATCACCATGTGAAAGCCAAAACACCTTTGTTGAAGCTAATCACCTACTAATATCTTGATCAAATATCTGAAACTTAATATCACAAGGTTATTAGTAAACTATAACTACATGAGTTAATCATCATCAAAACTAGAGTGAAGGGCCTCTGGCTAACAATCTCCCCTTTTTGATGATGACAAAACTTATGGAGTTATATATGCATGGATTAAAGTTAAGCTTCAAAGAATCTCCCCTTAACTCATGCATAACAATAAACAATAAAAATATTCAATGAATGCTCAATATAGATATGCATAAACATGCATAAATAAGGAAATGAAACAAACATGATCTTTTATACCAATAAAATAAACATGCTTTTGATACTAATTTTAAAATAAACATGTTCTTAAAAATTGTTGCTCTTGATACTAACAAATGCTCTTGATACCAACAAAAGATGTTCTTAATACCAATGGTAAAAGATAACAAACAAATTTAAATAAACATGCATAAACAAACATGCATATATAAAACCCAAAATATCTCTCCCCCTTTTTCTCAATTCATCAACAAAGGAGTGCAAACAATAAAGGGTATAAACAATATTTCTCCCTTTTTGTATAAATCAAACAATAAAGGTATATATGCTATATACATTTATGAAGAGGAGAGACGTGAAGTTAACTCCCCATGCATACATGTATTTATATGAAAAGAGATGACTAAACCCTAACCACATAAAGTATAATATGTAATGTGTAAAAGGAGATGTAAAGCTCCCTCTACACACGTGTACTACATATCAAAGAAAGGTCAATCACTTCAATATGATATACACTCAACATGAATCTAGAAATAGAGAAGATGTTAAGCTTTCCTTGCATATAAGCAATACAAATCAAAACATTATGATACCAATTGAAAAATATATCAATTTAGTACAAAGGTATACATCGAAACAATATGATACCAATTTATGAAACCAATTGAAAATAAACAAAATATTTTGAAGAAACCATCAAAAAAATTTGATACCAATTGAAAGATATAAACATATAGGAAATCTTAAACCAATTAAAAAACATAAACCAACCTTTTTGATTAAACACTAAAATTATTTTGCAATAGAGATACCAAATAGAGAATAATATCAATTTAATATTCTTGATACAATATTAAAATGAAACATATACCAATTGAAAATAATTTTCATTAGGAGCATAGGAAACCAAATGAAAACTAAGATATCATTTTTCGACATAAGAGTTAGAGTAAGATACCAATTGTAAACAAAACCAATTTAAAGATAAAAACATGATTTTTCTCCCCCTTTATGAAATACTAATGAAAACGATGCATAAGCTTGTATATGATACCAATTGAAAAATAATTGTCATTAAGGACTAAATCAAGCTTAGCATAGCAAAATTTGTGCTTAAAGATATAGAGATATAGTAAGCACAATCAAATCATATATATATGTATGGAAAAGTAAATATCAATAGAAATTGATACTATTTGAATTTGAAGTATACATATATAGAAATAAATATGAGTACACAAAATAAATATCAATTGTGATACCAATTGAAAAATATAATGAGAATCAAGTGTATAACTCATAAATACCTCCCTATTCATGCACAAGTTTAAAAAGATTTCAATTAAGCTCACAAGGCATGGTAGCCCATCCAACCGCCCATAGATAGAAGGGGTTTTCAAAAATAAGTTTGAAAATATTTTAGCATAATAGAAAACTCTACCAAAATGAAGAATACGAACTAGTTTTATGAAAAATTTGAAAACTAGTACGAAATCCTTCAAGTAAGGAATAAAACAAGAATATATCCATGAAAATTTGAAAATCACACAATCATCAACACTCAAGGAATATAAAGCAAATATGAGATTCATGAAAACAATGTCATGAGAAAACAATAATGATGTGAGTGTACAAGTGTTATGTGAAAGACATGAAAATAGGCAATTAAGCTCAAATATGAAATTCCTTACCAAAAATATGAAAATCATCAAAACTAAGAATCCTTCAAGGTATATGTATGATTTGTCAAAACTAAAGGTATACATACATATCCAAACACAGTTTGAGTCTATAAGAGATTTTGCATGAAAAGCAGATGCTCAAGGTTATACATGTATATTCAATAGTTTTGACAAAATAAAAAAACATGTCCAAAATAGGGAATACAAGTCAAAATGCTTGAATCATCAAAACTAGGTTATACTAGGACATCTAATGAGTACAAATGAGCATTTAGGCACAAATATAATAATTATATGTGGCTCACTAGTTGTATAAGTATATACACAAGTTTTAATGAAAGCTACAACTAAACATGTAATCAAATCATGAAGTGCAAAATGAAAACATAAATCAACATGATTATTATGTACATGCACATGATTTAGAATTATGATATACACAATAGTTAAACTATGATGAGAGCACAAAAGTAATAATCTATATGAACATGGGTGTATCTCAATTACTATACATGTATGTCATAGGTCTAATTTTTCATGGCATAGGCATAATGATCATAAAAACATGACATGCTAAAATTAATCATATGAAAGTATGTAAATAAATGGGAGTAAGAGATAGTTACCAAAATCATGAGGGCACATCTCTAGGTCTCTGTTGATTGAGTTTTCCTGCACACAAAAGATAGTATTTTAGTTTTAGAATAGGATGTGCAAGTTCTCAATTCTAATCCGCTGTAGTAAGGCTATGCGGGTCGTGATCCTCAGGGAGGGACTGCGATGGAAGCGTTAAGCAAGTTTCTCTAAAGTTTTTATTTTTATTAGTTAAGTTAGAAGGAAGTGGTATTTACAATGAATCGGAAAAGAAAGAATTTGGAAGATAGTGATTAATCTACAAAAATAAAATAAAAGAAAAGAAAACTAACCTTGGTTGGAGAAAATATGTGAAAAACTAACACTTTCTACCTTATTTCGGAGGCGTTGAACGCATAAATCATGGGATCGATCTCAGTCCGCTGTTCGCATTAGATCATCAAGCTTGGGCAGTAAGAATTGATACGCCTCGAGGAGGAGAACATCTCCATGGAATATCATTGGCACCACCAAAATTTGTTATACTTGTGGTTCGGTAATCGCTTGCATGCTCATCAAAGATCAACAGAAATAAAGTAGAAAAGAAAAAGAGACAAAAAGAAAAGTAAAGCAATGACATAAATAAAAATAAAATTACCTTCATTACTTGAAACAATGGAGAAGAGAAGCATAGATCAGTGTCACCCTCAACATAGCCATCTCCCTCTCTTGAAAATAAAAAGAAACCCTAATTACAAAACTAGAAGAAAGAAGAGAAACCCTAAAACCTAACTTTGGCCCTTTGCTCTGCCTCTGGACGACCCTGTACGTTGCACTGCAGGGGGTATTTATAGGTGCAGAAGGTAGAGGAGTCCCAGATAAAGCAGCCCACAAAAATTGGTCCAGAGATAAGCTCGGATTGCCGCAATTTCTGCGGCTTTTGCCGCAGATTTGCGGCACTTTAGTGGCTTCTGGCCACGCGCTTTGGCGCGTGGCCTCTCCTGGTTCGTCCATCTGGGCGCCTGCTTCTGGAAGTATGATCCTGGCTCTTAATATTGGGATATGGATATAACTTGAAAATCAAGTTATCTAGATTTTGTATTCTCCCAATCTCTTTTAAACGAATTTCCTTCTCATCTTTGGCTTTTATGCTCATCCTGCAAGAGTTTAGGGGTGGGTAGAATTCTATCCTTCCCTCATCTTTAATAATTGCAACTTTAGCCCTTGTATATTTGCACTTTGACAATCTGATATTTGCACTTTGACTCTTGGGCTTCAAATATGGGCTTGGATCTGGGCTTTTGGGCTCTTTAAGCTTTATTTATTGTTAAAAATAAGAACTCGAGGCCTGCACACAATAAATACAAATTATTAATAAATGTGCAGAATTAAACGAATAAATATGAAAATGTGATGGTAAATATGATGATAAAAATGCACTTTTCACTACCAATCACACCCCACACTTATTCTTTTTGCTCGTCCTCGAGTAAAAACAAAGAAAGAAAAAGAAATGAAGAGTTAATCTAACCTAAACTCACTTTCGTAGGAATCACGATTGCACTTAGCACGTGCAACAAGCCGTAAACCTCTAGGTTACCCTAGAGGACGAGTGTTGTCTCGTGAGGGTTTTCAGCCGATTACACCCACAAAATCCATAAAAAGGAAAATATTTGAATTATTATTGAAGAGACTAAGTAGTCTATAAGTTTTAGGATCCTCATTTTTATTCATTCTTAAACTTAGTCTTTATAAAGTAAATTGTTTTCATTTTAGGTAAGGGTCAAAATTGAACTTCTAATATAGTCTTTTTCGTTACAAAAATCATATGCATCCTTATGAATTTATACTAGGAATTCCTTAACTTGGACTCTCATGCCTCTCTATATATATATTTTTTCTTCTTTTTTTTTTTATTTATATTTTAATATGTATAACGCACCTAATTTTCTTTCGTGTAAGCATCAAGGCTTCTTGAGGCCCTCATACCTAACTAATTGATTATTAGATGTGTTAATACATATATTATATTTCTTAGTCTTCTTAGGCTTTCTAATCCACCCATGTAACGAATTTAAAGTCGATGACTCCCAAACCGGTGGCTTTAGGGCACCAGGTGAGAAAACACCCCGCGGACTCAAATTCGAGTGAACTAGGCCCCAAAACTAAGGACTTTATTTTATTTACTCACCTTTAGGCATGAATACTTATGCTTCTTGAGGCACATGTATCAGCTTAATTGGTGATTTTTTTCTTTTTTTTTCATTCTTTTTTTTTTTGAGGCACAAGGTCTTTGTCTTAGAATCTTAGATATGCATTTGGTATGCACATTTCATTAAGGTAAAAATCAAGACTAATTATTTATTCAATTCTCCTCCTATACCTAAAATTTAAACAATTTATTTATTTTGACCAAGTTTTTAGAAATCCTAATCATGATTTTCCTAATCCTTAAAACTAACTTAGGTTTCTTTCAAAAAAATAAGTCAAAATACTGTCCTTTTTATAACATATTTTTTTTAAATTTTTTTTTTATTAGCAAATTTTTTTTTTATTAGCAAATTTTGTTAGTATCTACTTATGTAGTATGTTAGTAAGCCACCCCACACTTATCTCATGCATTGTCCTCAATGTATGAATGAATGCATATATGCATGAAACAGAAAAGGAAGGCAAAAATTACCTTAGGGGGTGGTTCCGGTGGTGGTCTAATTGGGCCAAGCGTTGCTACCCAATCAAGATAATGTAGTAGTTGGTGAAACCCACCAGAAATTTTTCTTGTATAACCCACGAAAATGTATGTGTAATTATTTTTAAAGTTGTCACCCCATCAAATTTCCAAATTTAATATAATTTTCAGAGTCAATTGTGTCAACCTCCTTATCCCAAAATGGAGTGTGAAAAGATGGAATGATTGACTTGGACGTGGGAATTATGGGATGTGGGAACTCTACCGAGCTCAAGGAAAATCATCTAAGTCTGCAGGAGAATAAGTTCAATGGTCCAAATCAATAAGTTTAAGCTCAAATCCACAATCATCTTCCCACAATGGCATGTGACTCAATGTTGGTGATTCAAGTTCAGGAATGATAGGTGTGGGAATCAAACTGACTCTAAAAGATTACCTAAGTCGGGTAACAAAACAGGAGTCAATAATGATTCGGGAATTTGAACTTGATCACAGATTTGAGAATCTAGGTCACATATCTCATTGGGTTCAATGTTATAAAAATCAGAACTTGCCAATTTATCCATGGGACTTTCAAAATTGCACAATTGGTCAAGTTCAATATAATCATTTGAAATGGGTGATTCAATATCATGATGAATAGGAACAGGATCCAATGTTGACTCAGGAAAAGTGAAATCAGGTGGAGACACTGGAGTCATTATTGAATCAGGAAGTAAATTGAATCATCGAGTGGAAGATCATGATCATATTCATGCTCAAGTTCTATTTCAGGAAAGGAAAAACTTGCCAAATTATCAAGAATTGGAGTTTCGGCAAGTTCAAATGATGGCACTGAAATAGAATCTTGTTGTCCAAAGCAACTTGGTTCGTCGGCTCTAACAGAATGGTCAACAATATCAGAAATGGCCGAACGGTGAGAACGTAAGGATTGAACCATCAAATCTATGTCACGATCACGGGCTAATCTAGCCTGAGTCATGGCAGCAAGCATCCTTTCATAGTCGATAGGTGCATCATGTTCTGATTGGACTTGAAAATAGGAAGGGTAATCGTGATGAAGTTGTGAGTCGGTGGACTCACGCATCATCATGTCTAAGATTGATGGTGACTGTTGCTTGGACTCATGCATACTTATCATTTCCCCGATAGATGGTAGTCTATTCTGAATGGGGGGATCTGAGTATGAATCATTGAAAGAATGTGGACTAGATGGATATGAAGGACAATTTGGTTGATAATTAGACTCGGGGGACTCGAAACCCCGAACTCTGTGACGAGTTGAAATTATTATGGAAATTATAGTCATAAGATGGGGGGTGTGAGTTATATTCATTCGGATAAGACCATTCCGGCACACTAGATTGGTCAAAGTTATGATATGCCGGGTTGGTAATATCCGAATAATAGTTAGGTGTGTAATATGGATTAAAATTGGAATTATTATTATATGCCATATCACACCAACACAAACAAAACAAACAAATAAACAAACAAAAAGAAAAATTCTAACCTAAGTTAGGGTAGACCTATGACCTAGACGACTCCTAACTGGTTAGACTGTCCACGGGAGGTCGGGTGCAGACTTTGACCACAAGTTAATCAGCCAGGTCAGGGCAAGAGTGGTGGGAGGTTTTCCGTCAAAGACGTTCCTTAATTAAATAACCACCAATCTTCGGGCTTTCGGCCCTCAATCCCTTTCCTAGACACTGTTTGGCAAGAGTCAACTTCCAGCACTGTTCCCCCTTAGGATAATCTCCTATTGAGTCCGAGATGTCCCTAGGGCCAACGTCTACTCTTTTTTAGTTAGGCTTGGGTTAGTGAGTGCTTGGGATATAATTTTTGGGCTAAGGAAGGGTGATGAAATCCCCACCTTATCTTGTTAATGGGTTATGCCCTTAAGATGAATTAGTGCAAGTGTACAAGATAAATAGATAGAATTCACTCAAAGCAGATAATCAACCAAGAGATGAGTCCTATTCTACATGCAATGCGTACGTACCTTGCTCCTCCAGCACTCTTCAACGGTAAATAAAATAATTGAAAAGACACGTGCCTAATATGCAAACGTCTAATCAATTTTTATTTTTAACAACCAATAACTTACTGTTGAATTATTAGCAATTTACAGGTATATCACAGAACAAAATAAACAGAGCAGTAAACAGAATTTACAATTTACAGCAACCTGCAAAAAGTTGAATCAGTAGTTCTCTACTTTTGCCGCGTTTCCGCGGCTCTGGCCGCGGATCGCGGTAATACAGTAGGTTCTGGTGCTCTACCTTCGAGGGCAGAGGCACAGAATAGCTGTATGTCCACTGCTGCTGCTATGTTTCTGTTTCCTGTTCTCCAAACCTGCAAACAGAAAAGAATAAAGAATTAGTTAAAAATTAAATTTTTGTTTAGAGATAAACTTACCGTCCCTCCCCGGCAACGGCGCCAATTGTTGATTGAGTTTTCCTGCACCAAAAGATAGTATTTTAGTTTTAAGAATAGGATGTGCAAGTTCTCAATTCTAATCCGCTGTAGCAAGGCTATGCGGGTCGTGATCCTCAGGGAGGGACTGCGATGGAAGCGTTAAGCAAGTTTCTCTAAAGTTTTATTTTTATTAGTTAAGTTAGAAAGGAAGTGGTATTTACAATGAATCGGAAAGAAAGAATTGGAAGATAGTGATTTAATCTACAAAAATAAATAAAAGAAAAGAAAACTAACCTTGGTTGGAGAAAATATGTGAAAACCTAACACTTTTTACCTTATTTCGGAGGCGTGAACGCATAAATCATGGGATCGATCTCAGTCCGCTGTTCGCATTAGATCATCAAGCCTTGGGCAAGTAAGAATTGATACGCCTCGAGGAGGAGAACATCTCCATGGAATATCGTTGGCACCACCAAAATCTGTTATACTTGTGGTTCGGTAATCGCTTGCATGCTCATCAAAGATCAACAGAAATAAAGTAGAAAAGAAAAAGAGAACAAAAAGAAAAGTAAAGCAATGACATAATAAAAATAAAAATTACCTTCATTACTTGAAACAATGGAGAAGAGAAGCATACATCAGTGTCACCCTCAACATAGCCATCTCCCTCTCTTGAAAATAAAAAGAAACCCTAATTACAAAAACTAGAAGAAAGAAGAGAAACCCTAAAACCCTAACTTTGGCCCTTTGCTCTGCCTCTGGACGACCCTGTACGTTGCACTGCAGGGGGTATTTATAGGTGCAGAAGGTAGAGGAGTCCCGGATAAAGCAGCCCACAAAAATTGGTCCAGAGATAAGCTCGGATTGCCGCAATTCTGCGGCTTTTGCCGCAGATTTGCAGCACTTTAGTGGCTTCTGGCCACGCGCTTTGGCGCGTGACCTCTCCTGGTTCGTCCATCTGGGCGCCTGCTTCTGGAAGTATGATCCTGGCTCTTAATATTGGGATATGGATATAACTTGGAAATCAAGTTATCTAGATTTTGTATTCTCCCAATCTCTTTAAACGAATTTCCTTCTCATCTTTGGCTTTTATGCTCATCCTGCAAGAGTTTAGGGTTGGGTAGAATTCTATCCTTCCCTCATCTTTAATAATTGCAACTTTAGCCCTTGTATATTTGCACTTTGACAATCTGATATTTGCACTTTGACTCTTGGGCTTCAAATATGGGCTTGGATCTGGGCTTTTGGGCTCTTTAAGCTTTATTTATTGTTAAAAATAAGAACTCGAGGCCTGCACACAATAATTACAAATTATTAATAAATGTGCATAATTAAACGAATAAATATGAAAATGTGATGGTAAATATGATGATAAAAATGCACTTTTCACTACCAATCAGTCTCCAAACAAATGTGGTCCTCCCACCAAACTCCCCTTGAAAGTGATGCATCCAAATAGCCACCAAGCTCGGAACCATTCACCTCAAGGCACCATCACTCTCATGTCATGTGAGAGCCCACTTATATCAAATAAAATAGGGGCAGATTTTGGTACCCATACTCTTTTGGGTCCATGGGGGTTGGCACCTTTCATAACCCAAACAAATCTATTTACTAAATTACATCAAGTACTCTATCATAATAAAACTTAGCAAGGTGGCCCTTTCGTCGATATGTGTACAAGAGTACACATGAGCATACATAGTGTTATGAGTGTGAACGTGGGAAACATGTGTATGCCGCGAATTGTGTGCATGCATGGAGGAACATGTTTCTTTCGAAACATGGATTCCAACCGTGTGTGGTTCATGACACATTGGCTCAAAGTGGAACCCAAACAATCAACACTCTTCTTAACAAACAAATATCATTTTCAATCATAGAAGAAGAGGTGGAGCATGCTATGGTTACACTAGATGGTGAAACTATACTAGCATGGCAAACATGAGAATCTAAGTCATTTTTCAAAGAATATTTTCTTAGAAATTAAATCCAATTTTGAAATAAAAATAATTTTGTTTTTCAAAGATTCATTTTCTTTTACAACAAAATCAAGTTTTGAGGATAAAGTCTCATTTTCTTCAAAACAATTTCACAATCATTTTTATTTTTTAAAATTTTGTTTTCATTTAGGGCAAGTTCAAGTTGGGATTTAAGTGAGTCACGTTCACTTGAAATCTCATCCCTCTCTTGAAAACTAAGTCAAGTTTAGAGATAAATTTTTATTTTCTTCTTTTAATTTTGAACTATTCTTTTTCAAAACTTTATTCTTTGAAATCAATCTTTCACATACAATAGAAAGTTCTTCATTTAATGCATCAAGATCAACATAATCATCACTTGAAGAACTATCATCTAGTTGAGTATCCGAGTTTACCTCAAGGGAGTCATTACCTTGGACCATGAAGTAACATTGCTCGAATTCTTCTGCACTAGATTTCTCCTCCTCATTGATTGCTTTTGTAGCTTGGAAGATGTCAATATGTTCCACACTGCAAAGCGCGAATCATAGTGAGAAACCTTATTTAATATTCTTTGCTAAGTGATTTTCTAAGTGCCTCTAGGGCTGTGCATTGGCCTCTAAATGCTTGCTATTACTAAGATAGGATTTTTTGGTAATGGCAAGGTAAACCTTAAAACCTATGATTTTTAATTATCACTCATCCTAACCTTCTATATATAAATTTTAGAGATATCAAACATGGGAGGGTTATCCATGAGTGCAAACTATATGTGTGCAAGTGCAAATGTAGATTAGCTAACCAAGATCTCACTCCTAGGTGGTTAAATCTAATATCAGGAGCGCAAACTCTGATACCAATTGAAAGTACACATAGAAGGGGGGTGAATAGGTGTAAGGCTAATCTATGACAAGTAATGCGGAATTTAAAAACTAATTGCAACACACTTAGTGTAACTAAAGAGCGTAGCTGAATTCCCGGTGAAGGGCTCTGGACTAACTCCTATTGATTCCTCTGAATAAGAGTTGAGGTGCTATATAAAGCTCTCTTAGTTTAACACAAGTATGGCAACACCAACAATACCAAGCATATAAGTATGAATGAGTAATATGAATGATGTAAGGTAAATATAAGAGAGAGAGTTAGAGAAAGTGGATCAAACGCAAACACAAGGATATGTTTCGAGATTCGAGTACCCAGCTCTACGTCCTCACCTTCACACAGAAGGATTTCCACTAACTCGTCCACACAGGACTTCCCACACAGGGAACCTCCACTAAGGATTTGGGTAAATACAATTTGGGAGTACACAACTCTTCTCTCCAATAATACAACCTCTCACTAGAGGCAAGGCACAAAGCTAACACAAGATCAACCTCTCTCACTAGAGGGATACCAACAAACTCAATCACCTCTACACTTATAGTGATACCAACCCAATTGCACAACCTCCTCTACACTTAGAGGGAAAGGCACAAAGCCAAGCAAGATAAGGGTTTACAACACTTGGTGGTTTCAACAAACCACAAACCAATTCTTTCTCACAAAAATAAGATCCTATAGATAGGATAGATATGATAGCTCAAGTGTGAGAATATAAAGAGTTTGAAAATGAAACACAAAGAAAAATACTTGGGAAAACAACTAGAATAAGATTGAAATGAAGATCAAAACCAATATCCTAAAAATCCTATTTTTATTTTTTTTCAACCTTTAAAAATAATAAAGATGAAATCTTTAAACCCAAAACTCTTTTAAAACTTGCTGTTAAAACACTTAAGAAGATGAGAATTTTTGCTCTTGAAAAATTTGTTGAAAACCAACTCAAATATGGGTATTTATAGCCCAATAACAATCTGCCCGTTGGCAGCAGGCAAAGGGCAAAATTGCCCTGCGGTCGACCGGGCGGTCGATCGGCCAATGGTCAAATTTATGATCGTTGAGCCACCGGTCGACCTGGCCTAGATCCCGGTCGACTGGCCAATGGTCAAATTTATGATCGTTGAGCCACGGTCGACCGGGCCTAGATCCAGAGAGCAACAGCTCTCTGGCCGGTTGACTGCTTAGTCGACCGGAGCTGGATACAGAGAGTAGAGCTCTCTGCCGGTCGACCGGGGCCTTTTCAAAGAGTAGAAGCTCTCTAGCGGCTGACCGACCCAGTCGACCGGCCCACCAGCCTAGCTGCGTGCTCGTCCTGTGCATGTCGGTCAACCGGACCGGTCGACTGACTTCTGCCTCGGTCGACCGGCCCGGTCAACTGGCAGACAGCCAGTCCAGGCATTTTAGAATTTAAAAACTTGGGTTTTTATCTTCTATTAAATCCCATAAAATCATATAAATTTCACAAAATCAGTTCTTATTAGATCTTTGAAATACAAATATGCGTGATAAAAATTCAACACATATTTTAAACAATTTGAACCATTTTTTGTGTTCTTGAAATTTTGCCTTAAACCAAAAACTGTATTTTCCAAAACTTGGATTTTCGAAATAGAAATCCGATTTTTTCAAAATACATGTAAATACAAAAACATGATATTTAAACAACTTTGAAGCATATTGTATATGGATAGAATCCTATATACATGAATATCTATGTTTTTGACATGAAATCCAATATTGATTAAACCTAAAACAAAAAACCAATAAACTTAAAACAAGGTGTGTGTGTGTTGTGAACTTGAGCATAACAACACTATCTAATCTTTATAATGATCTAACAAAATCTTAAACTAAACAAACCGATGTCTTCTTGTAGAACTCCGTCTCCAAGTCGACTCGATCCAAACGTGATCACCTAGCTTGACTCCAACCGAGTGCTAGATGTGAACTTGACGCTTGAGCTCTTGAATCACCATGTGAAAGCTCTAAAACACCTTTGTTGAAGCTAATCACCTACTAATATCTTGATCAAATATCTGAAACTAAATATCACAAGATTATTAGTAAACTATAACTACATGTGTTAATTATCATCAAACTAGTGAAGGGCCTCTGGGCCAATAGCAACTATGGCAAAACCAGTAGTACAAACTCGATTTACGGCTTCATAAGATAAATACGTCAATGAATAATCTAAACAAGGAAACCCTCATCTATATACCATATATCTCACATCATCGTAACTAAGTCAATACGACCCGAATTGCAAAACATACAATGAATTATTAATTGGCATCTTTTATTATTATTACTCGCCCTTCCCTGATGTCTAGGCATGTGGACTAGCGTCTCAGCACACATATATCCACATCTAAGTAAAGCAAGGTTGTTATTGAAACTAAGGGGGTATCAATGAACATGTTTACAGTCGGTTGATTGGTAGTGAAAAGTGCATTTTTATCATATTTACCGTCACATTTTCATATTTATTTATATAATTCTGCACATTTATTAATATTTGTGATTTATTGTGTGCAGGCCTCGAAATAATAAAAGAAAGAATTAAAGCTTAAAAAGAGCCAAAAGCCCATATTGAAGCCCAAGAGTCAAAGTGCAAAATCAATTGTCATAGTGCAAATACACAAAGGGCTGAAGTTGCAAATATCGAAGAGAGGGAAGGATAGACTTCTACCCAACCCTAAACTCTTGCAGATGAGAATGAAAAGAGTGCAGAAATAAGGAAATTCGTTTAAAAAAGGTTTGGGATAATTGAGATCAAGGTAACTTGATTTCTAAGTTATCTCGAAATCCCAATATGGAGAGCCAGGATCATACTTCCAGAAGCAGGCACCCAGATGGACGGACCAGGAGAGGCACGCGCCAACGCGCGTGGCCATATGCCACAGTATTGCCGCGGAATCGCGGCAAAGCCGCGTTTCGGCGGCAATTTGATCTTATCCCTGTACCAGATTTCGTAGGGGAGTTCGACTGGAACTCTGATTCCTCTGCACCTATAAATAGCCCCTGCAGTGCAACGTACAGAGCGTCCAGCGTCCAGAAGAGCCAAGGGCCAAAGTTAGGATTTTTAGGGTTTTTCTTCTTTCTTTTAGGTTAGATTTTATTTTTATTTTGTAAATTTGTAACGAAGAGTGGAGATGCTTTCATGGAGGAAGGAATCATACTTGTACCAGGTGACATCGGTGTAAGTTTTTATTTTCCCCCATTGTTAATAAAAATCTGCTCGAAGTTGTTTGTTTTTATCTTGTTTCATTGTTTCTTTATTCTCGCTTTATCTTTGTTTTTCTAATCTTGTTCTATGTCATTGTTTCTCTCTGATGACTTGTAATCCGTGAGATCCGATTGCTTCGAGACTGCCTAGCAACGAAGATCCCTTAATGGCTTATGGCGACGAACATCCTATACGCCATACTTGCAAATCTTCTGAGAAAAAGTAAGTCGTCGCAAAAGGATCGAAGGCAAGCAGACTGAAGAGATAAGTTTCTTTCCTTTTCTTTTCTTTTCTTTTTTGTAGATTAAATCCACATCTTCCATAATTCTTTCCCACAACTCATTGTAAATACCATCGTGACTAACAAAATAACAAAAAAAAATAAATAGAGAAACTTGCTTAACGCTTCCATCGCAGTCCCTCCCTGAGGATCACGACCCGCATAGCCCTGCTACCGCGGATTAGAACTGAGAACCTCACACTATTATTTCCAAAATCTAATATCCTTATTTTTGTGTGCAGGAAATCTCAGTCAACAAATTGGCGCCGTTGCCGGGGAGGGACGGTAAGTTTATCTCTAAAACAAAAATTTAATTTTTAACTAATTCTTTATTCTTTTCTGTTTGCAGGTTTGGAGAACAGGAAACAGAAACATAGCAGCAGCAGTGGACATATTGCTATTCTGTGCCTCTGCCCTCGAAGGCAGAGCACCAGAACCCACTGTTTTGTCGCGGATCCGCGGCCAGAGGCGGAAACGCGGCAACAGTGGTGAATTACTGATCCAATTTTTTGCAGGGTGCTTCAAGTAAAAAATTCTGCTTTCTGCTCTGTTCTGATTTGTTCTGTGATATACCTGTAAATTGCTAATAATTCAATAGTAAATTATTGGTTGTTAAAAATAAAATTTGATTAGACGTTTGCATATTAGGCACGTGTCTTTTCAATTATTTTATTTACTGTTGAAGAGTGTTGGAGACGCAAGGTACGTACGCATTGCATGTAGAATAGGATTCATCTCTTGGTTGATCTTCTGCTTTGAGTGATTCTTATCTATTTATCTTGTACACTTGCACTAATTCATCTTAAGGGCATAACCCATTAACAAGATAAGGTGGGGATTTCATCACCCTTCCTTAGCCCAAAAATCATATCCCGAGCACTCACTAACCCAAGCCTAACTTAAAAATTAGTAGACGTTGGCCCTAGGGACACTCGGACTCAATTAGGAGATTATCCTAAGGGGAACGGTGTTGGAAGTTGACTCCTGCCAAATCAGTGTCTAGGAAGGGGATTGAGGCCGAAAGCCCGAAGTGTGGTGGTTATTTAATTAAGAACGTCTTTGACGGAAAACCTCCCACCACTCTTGCCCTGACCTGGCTGATTAACTTGTGGTCAAAGTCTACACCCTACCTCCCGTGGACAGTCTAACCAGTTAGGAGTCGTCTAGGTCTAGGTCTACCCTAACTTAGGTTAGAAATTTTTCTTTTTTTATTTTTTTTTCTTTTTTTTTTGTTTGCTTTGTGTGATATGGCCTATAACAATAATTTTTCAATTTTAATGAGGATCCATATTATACACCAACCTCTTTTTCGGATATACCAACCCGGCATATCATAACTCTAACCAACCTAGTGTGCCAGATTGGTCTTATCCGAATCATTACATGCCCAGTCCCAATACTATGAACAAGATTGGAATAATTCACTACTCTTCACAGAGTCAATGGGAATTCAACACCCCTGAGCCATATGGTCAAGCACCTGTTCAACCATTATCTTCATATACGTCTTTTCCCACATCACCAAGGTTTCAGTCCTCCATTGATCTATTCGATGGGTTAGAAGAAAAAGTGGATCGGTTGCAAGATACAATGAATGATCAAATTTCTAGACTTTCAAACATTCTTGAGCATCTTGATAGGAACCAAGAATCATTCTGTTTAGAAGACCTTAATCAAAATTCAATTTCATCACATCAATATGAACTTGCTCAATCCCAATCCTGGACAAATTGGCTAGTTTTAATTTCAATGAGATTGAATTAGATTATGAATGTGAACCCGATCCCCAACTTTGCGATTCAGTTTCCATCTTCGAATCTATGTTGACTCCAGTAATCCTTACCCAATTTGACCAATTTTCTGAGCCAACATTTATTCCCATACCCATAGATCATGAAATTGAATCACCCATTTTTGATGATCATATTGAACTTGACCAATTGTGCAATTTTGAAAGTCCCATGAAAAAATGGCAAAGTTCCCATTTTTATGATATTGAAACTAATGAGATATGTGACCTAGATTCCCAAATCTATGATCAAGTTCAAATTCCCGAATCATTATTGACTCCTGTTTTGTTACCGACTTAGGTAAATTTTAGAGTCAGTTTTGATTCCCACACCTATCATTCCTGAACTTGAATCACCAACATTGAGTCACATTCCATTGTGGGAAAATGATTGTAGACTTGAGTTTCAATTTCTTGACTTGGACCCACTTCTTGATCCTAGCCGACTCCTGAACCTTTACTTGATTTGAGTTTCTTTCCTGAGTCGGTATTAGATCCTGAACCTATCATTCTTGAGTCCAAGTCAACCATTTTACCAAGTCACATTCTTTTGTTGGACATAGGTTTAGACCATGACTCTGTGATGATTTTCCAGGACTGGTCATGTAAAGGGAGTAAGTTTCACGAGAGATCTTCCATGATCCTATTCATTCTGGGGACTGTATATGTAAATAAAAAAGAGGTCAAAAAGGAGGTCCGTGAACTACCACGTTATCTTGTTTGGGCCGCATTTCGTGACCATTAGACCACCTCCGGAACCACCACCCTAAGGTAACTTCCGCCTTCCCTTGTTCTGTTTCATGCATATATGCTTCATTCATACATTGAGGACAATGCATGAGATAAGTGTGGTGGTGGGCTTTACTAACATACTAACATAAGTAGACACTAACAAAATTGCTAATAAAAAAAAAAATTTAAAAAAAATGTTTATAAAAGGAAAATTTTGACTATTTTTTTGAAGAATC
The DNA here is from genome assembly GCA_038442645.1 of Agave tequilana. Lineage (NCBI taxonomy): Eukaryota > Viridiplantae > Streptophyta > Magnoliopsida > Asparagales > Asparagaceae > Agave > Agave tequilana. The sequence goes on along the minus strand of JAVJIF010009071.1, from coordinate 338 downwards.
TAAGCTAGTTTTTAAGGATTAGGAAAATCGTGATTAGGATTTCTAAAAACTTGGTCAAAATAAATAAATTGTTTAAATTTTTAGGTATAGGAGAAGAAATTGAATAAATAATTAGTCTTGATTTTTACCTTAATGAAATGTGCATACCAAATGCATATCTAGGATTCTAAGACAAAGACCTTGTGCCTCATAAAAAAAAAAAAGAAAAAAAATCACCATTAAGCTGATACATGTGCCTCAAGAAGCATAAGTATTCATGCCTAAAGGTCAGTAAATAAAATAAAGTCCTTAGTTTTGGGGCCTAGTTCACTCGAATTTGAGTCCGCGGGGTGTTTTCT